>SNQJ01S0015453.1:18798-95622 GCA_010110895.2 Picea sitchensis | reverse complement strand
TTAGATCTCATTTTCAAAATATTGATCACACTACCAACCTTCCTAACCTCTTAACTCAACAAAAGTATGGTGATCTTGGAAAGCTTCTCTTAATGCTTTTTGAGCACAGAAACAAAATTCTAATGAATCACAAGTAATCACTTACCCTCTTAAGGTTCGATAGACCAATTAGGTCTTAGTGGACGTTAATCATCATCATCATCATCATTATAACCCAAATTATACAATTGGATGACTGCAAATCATGTTAACATAGTTATGAAAGAGAAATAAAGGTTGATATTGCTTAACAATGTGGAGTATAGTCAAGTTTATCACCTCATAGATATCCAAGATTCATGGTGTAAATGAGATATTTTCGAAGCCATGGACAATGCCACCTCCATCTCCTTAGTATAGTCTCTCTCATGGATGAAGAATTAATTAATAAGATCCAAGTCCTCACACCAAAGATCATAGATAAACAAGTTTCTTCTCAATCAATAAATGGATATCACGTGAACATTTTGGAAATGATAAATAGGTAAACATAACCAAAACGTGAAGGTGAGATCCCAATATAATCATATAATGTATGAACATAAAAATGATTGAGAATAACTCATTATAATTGAAGGATATTATCCTAATATTGGAATGGTTGTGTACCTAATCAGAATGTAGGCAGTAACATTTTAATAAGTTCATGTGTGCAAAAGTCTCATTTCCCAAATATGTGATCTCATTTTCCAAATATGTGATATAATTTTAGTGTTAAGGTTTATGCATATTATTGTTATAAGTATAGGTTTTCCTTTATATTATGTATTTCAATATTTTAGATCAATATAAAAATCATCTTCAAGTTTTTATTCATGGGAATATATCTTCCTTCATTTATCTAGATTAATTGGAGCTATTTGATCTTGGGTGTGAAGGTATCCCTATTGTTATTGTTTATTCTTATGTTATTTCTAATATATGAAAATGTTGTTCCATTTGGTTTTTAGGGAAGCATCAAGTGGTACTAGAGACTTAGTTGAACTTTGTTGATGTTGTGCACTATTTTTTTTAATAAAAAAAAAAAGAAAAAAAAGAGAGGAGAAAATAGAAAGAAGTTATTATAAGTTTGTAACTATGAATGACTTTCAATAACACATTCAAATATTTGCTAGAAAAACGAAAGTGTTGTTGCAACTATGGTTGGAAGGAAAAGTGCTCACTAATTATGTAGACCTAGAACGTTATTTCAACAATTATGATGGTTTTGTAAATAAAAATTAAGTGCCATGTGTAGCATATTATGAACATCTGGAGGATAGTGATGAAGTACCCTTAGTATATTGGGATGAATATATGATCCGAAATGATATTTTAAAGACTTTGGTTAAGTATTTTGCATGAGTTGTGTTAGCACATGGGAGTCATACTCTGAATGCTAGGAGTGTAAGCCCAATACCCATCAAAGTTCAAAATACATATTTATAAAGTGATGGAAAATGAATGAGAAAAACGCAAAAGGTGATGTCACTCACAGTTTTAATCTATGCAATACATACATGCAAATGGGGTTTTGAATAACTTCATTCCAAGTTTAGATATCAAAATGAGCAGATGGAATACTTAAAATAAGAGTAAATCATGCCTATCATCTACATCAGGTAGTGACACACACGTGAGAATGAAATTCTGAAAACAATAACCTCTTATACTCAAAGAAATATAAATTCTGATAAGTTTGCAAATTTATCACAATTGATCATCAATTGAAATAAACCACAAGCTAGTATACTAAAACCTTCAATAGACTACAACTAGAATCAGAGAATAAATGAGATGAAAGAAAGATAGACTTCTATTATCCAAAAAATATCCCAAGTCTTGATACATACAACCAGAGAAAAACATTGTTGTCTAACAGTCTACAATATGAGCCTTTGTACATTCATTCCAACCCTACAACTGAGTTACACTGTCTGTTTTATAGTATAGGATGTCATTGAAAATTTTACAATTTGAATAACCACTTATGCATAGGATTCCTATGCCTAAAGGTGGTGTGACTATAGTTCTTCAACATAAAATAACAGAATGCTAAAATCTAGGTTAATGTTGGCAACGTCCTTAACATCTTTATCATGGATGATGAAGTGTCCCTTTTGAGCGCATATTCCTTTGGAAGGTGGCCTACCATCTCACAACTGACCCTTTAGAAAACTGACATGCATCAATCTAACCACATGGCAACTATTCATTCCTTCGAAACTTCCAGAACAAGAGTTCGCAGTGCCTATTTACAATTAAAACCAAAGAACCAATTTTTTTCTTTCCATCCTTAGCATTTAAAACTAGAGTGCACATCTTAATCAGTGAGGCATGTCCATCTGAGGTGACAATAGTCACTTAAATGCCACAAAAAATATTCTTTCATGTAATTTTGTTGCTTTGCGCTGCAAACTGGTTGTGTACTTTGTTTTGTGCCTTCTTGCATGGTTGACTTCTTTTGGAGTGTTCTAGAAACTGATGAAAGGCTATAGAGGATGTCATGAACTCTTTGTTGATATAATTCTTCAAAATATTTTTATACTTCAGTTATATGCAGTATAAGAAACCACCCAATGTATGCCAATAGAAACTACACAAGATCCTTGTGCACTGGTGATGACCGTTTCAATTCCATCCCCACATGATCCATGTGACTTTATGATCATCTATTATGTTTCTTCTTTTAAATAAAATATATTTTACTTGTTTCATTGTCTTTATAACTTGTTGCTGAAGTAATTTCATAGAGACAAATCAATGTTGAGTGTTTAGGAAGAAAACGCAGGCATGCTAGATGGTTGCCAAGTTGGTTATGGAAATCTGGAAGGCTTGATATTTGTACACTTCTTGTGATGGTAGCTCGTGTTGATGAGAAGCAGTGAAATTTCTCTCATTTTCATCAAACTTATAGTCTTGGAGAGCTTCCATTGCAGTTACCACACAATGCATCTGGATGATATTCATTAGCTTTAAACACACTTGTGAGTCTGTCAATTATCCTAGAATTTCCCAAATAACCACTCATATTACCATAACCAATGTTTCTTTGTAATGAACTCTGCAAATGTGGATATTTACTTGCACTCTTTATTTTTACTGTAGCATATTTTCTTGTAGGAGCCACATGTTCCCTTTCGTCTACATCTCTCAAGGTAGCATCAACATCAAATTTATCCCATTTATCTTGAAAATAATTGTGTGTGTGACTTGCAACTACTGACCTTTTACTATGTCCATCTTTGTTAGATTTGTCTCCTCTTTGATTCAACCCTGAATCTAATCCAAGAGGGTGTTTTCTTGATTTATTCACTCCTCCTTTGATAGGTGGAAAATTCTTCTCATTTTGATGTAATCCATGGCTCTGTTTGCAAAAGACACAACTATTGGATATAAAACTATGCTTCTTGAGTAGCAATAAATTGCTTCAACATACTTTTTTTTCTTGAAAAATTCATTACCCTGCTGTTTGTCTAAAATTTTGGATTAATCAAAATAAACAAAACATATAACAAAAGGCTCTCCTCCATAATTTCTAGGTTCCTTATTCACAAACCTAACTTCCTTAAAACAAACAAAAGAACAAAATATGCGAACTGCCTCTCTGTGAGTGCATTAGCAGGGAGGCCCCGACAAAGAGAATGTTAGATGTCTCTGATGGAAAATCATCAGACCTTCTCCAAGTATCCTTTAATGGTTATCCTTGAAACCAAACCCTCATAGGATTCCAACTTTTCCAACCCACGAGCACTCACAATTTCTTCCTTAGCACCTTCAACACTTGAGTTGGGCACTTGGAGGCGTTGTAAAAATTCACCAAACCGTTGATGGTGCTACCTGTGATTGCTGGTTGAAGTCAATGTCTAGATGCCATCATTACATCCGATGCTCTCCCATTTTGATGGATCTCTTAAGACTTGTTTGTCCCAGTGTTCTCCGACATAAATGCAAGTCAATTCTCCCTGTGTGCTCAGATGGTGCTCAGGCATGGACATCTCCAACACCTACAAATCTTGACAGTTGGCACCTTCATCGAACACCTTCTAGTTACTCTGTACATCATGAAATGATATTACGCTCTGGTCTCGTAGCTACTGCGTTTCTTTTTTATTTATTTTCCAAGTGGGATATATCCCACATGGATCAGGTGTAAAAGTTTTATGGTGTTTAAATACACCAATGTTCCCATAATTGTTCGATGCATTGAGAAATGTACCCCTCTTCCTTGGTGGCTTAGCTTGGCACTTGTGCGCTGGGTCTTGCTGACTTAGTATGTAGACTTGGATCCCAGTGCTTGATAGACTTGATGGAATAATTAGATATTGGTCCTGTAGGCCCAATTTTTTTGGCCAAAATAATAATCCCGAGAAACCAAATGGGTTAAATCCAAAAAAACCTTTTATTTCTTCACATGTAAAATGTTTCTCAAGTCCTTTTTTGTAATTATGAACCTTGATTTCAAATGGAAATAGGCAATTATTATGATTTTAAAACATAATAATTGTTATAATTAGGCTTTGGCAATAAAAACAAATGCACACCAATTTGAATAAATTGATGTCTTAGGAGGATAAAAAGTATTAACGAGGTGTGTTTCTTGGGTAGACTATAATAGGAACTCTGACATTTATAATGCAAACTAGGACAAAGATCATGGTATTTTGGCAAAAAATGACAATAAGAGCTCATCAAGAGTTTATGAAAGAATTTGGATGATATGGGAATGGCAAAAGATTCAAATATTTTTTTAAATCTGGCATAAAATTGGTGAAGGAGATAAAATTTTAATGGTGCACATTTGGGCACTATCATTGGCTCCAATTGGGATGGAGGCCTCCATGTGAGGCTCAAAAAACCTAGCAGTTCTAGTGGCCTTATCCATTAGGCTATTGAGTCATCTGTGCAACCAACCTCCGTGACACTACCAAAATCTGCCACCTATTCAAGAAAACTGAAGAAAAGAAAACACTCGCGAAGAAAGATTATTACCTATGCTACCCTCCTCTAACCAAATCTCCAATTTGCTCAAGTAAATGAAAATTTCCACAACAACCATTCAAGTAACTTCATGACTGAAATAATCCCATCTATGCCACTGATTAATAGATAATGACATAAATATAACAAAAACAATAGTAACTCCTTCAGAGAATCATACTCACCCACAAGTGTCAATGAAATGATGAAATCTAAAAGATATGACTCCAATAAAGCTACTACTGGATCCTCAAAACCAAGATCGCAATCATGCTGATTCAGAAAAGATGACTGCCAATGCATACATTCCCCTTTGTTGGAAAATATGTGAACTACTTTTTCTTTAGAGATCATCTCTTGATGATCAAGAGTGACAATTTCCTCTTCAGAATAATAACCGTATGATAATTATATAGTAGGAGCTAAACAATCTTGATTATGATCAACTAAATCATCTTTTACTACATGCTCAAACTGATTTGGAAAATGATCATAAACATGACCTATATCCCGATCCATAGAAAAATATGGAAAAAAATGTCAAATTTTTCCGAAATCAGAATCATACTTACAGTCTTCTTTCTTTTCTTATACATGCAGATCTTCAAGGTAAGCCTGATCTTGAATCCTTTTGAAAGATCGAATGTTCTCCTCAACTTCTTTAGCATCCTCAAACATCTATAGTAATGGAAAATATTTCATTTCTCTCAGGAGAAGGATAAGATCTAAATGTTGTGATGCTATGTAATAAACCATAGTTGCAACTTTTGAATAAGGTTGGTTGTCATTGATCTCAACCCTTGAAGAAAGTTTGGTAGCGAATTCCGGTAGCACAAAGGTTTGGGTAATGGACCCAAGGTTGTTTCATGTATAATGGTATGAGTTTTAATATATTTGAAGGAAATACTATTCTATATGGATATTACATGTCATTCCATTTTTGGTGGTATGTGGAACGTCACATAACTGCTCATGGTTAGAGAGTTATGGCCATGAGAAGTTGGAGAACCCAGGTTTGGGTAATGGACCCAAGTTTGTTTGATGGATAATGGTATGCGTTTTGAGATATTTTCAAGTAATACTATTCTATATGGATAATACATGTCATTCCATTTTTTTTGGTATGTGGAACGTCACATAACACCTCACGGTTTGAGAGTTATGGCCTTACGAAGTTGGAGGACCCTCATATGTCATCTAGAAGCCCCAAAAGGTCAAAGTAGTCAAAGTGGTTTAAGAGATTTTAGAAGGTAAATAATAAAATGAAGTGATGAAAGTAATATAATTCAAAGTGAATACAAAATAAATTGTTTAAATAATTAATTTAAAGGAGAAATTAGAAGTGGGTTAACCCTAAAATAAGGAAAGTGGGCAAAGTGACCTAGAAGATGCTTTTAAGGAAGCTACTTGGAGAGTATAAATAAGAGGCAAGGCTCTCTCATTTTATATCACAGTTGAGCATATTGAATATCTATAGGTGACTGAGGTAACCAAAGGATATCTAAGCCGAATTTCAGAGGGAAGGTGAAGAAAAGAAGGCCGAAATTCAAGGGAGGATACCTTCTTTTGATGATGCTTTCTAAGGTATGTTATTTATAGGTCATCTCACCATTTTCACGATAAATGTTTTTATAGAATGATTAAGACCATGAAATTGGTAGGCCATTGAGGAAACATATCCAAGTATCTGTGGTAAAAATTTCATATTGTGGGTCGTTGTATTTTTGGAGTTACAATCCATGGAAAATAGGGTTTGTGGCTAGTCCTGAAACTAGTCTAAAACAAGTGTTTCGTGTAAAAATGTCATAATTTATTCATAACATATAAAAATTAAGTAAGACCAAATGTGTGGGTTATAGTACAGTCTATAGTATTCTTTGTAACATTTTCATATCCATTCAACAAATATTTTGGGTGGGGAATGCTCTACAAGATCGCTCTCTAGAATAAGCCAGAATTCAGCAAGGTATGCTATTTTTACTATAAATCATTTTCTGAGAGGTTCCAAGTAGTGACACTTGGAGTAATTGCATAAAAAAAATTGAAGAAAATTGTGTACTATTTTCATATCTTTATTCATTACAGGTACATAGTTATGATTATTTCAATTCAGGGTTGTTGACTAATCCCAAACTAGTCATGTGAGACTAAAGAAAAGTTTGATGAAAATGCTAGTCTCTTGTTGTGAAAGTTAAGGAAGGTTTGAAAGTATGTGATCATATACACTAGGTCTATTACAGAGTTACAAATCATATTTGGATGATGAAATTGATGAGGGATTTTAATTAAGGTACATGTTGGGTACATGGTTGAGACGAGTAGTTGATGAGTTGGCACATACATGAGGTGTAAGTTGATGATGTTGGTAGATATTGATGAGTCATAGTTGATGAGTATTTGACACATTATTGGTACATACTTGGTACATGGTTGGATGCACTTGTTTATGGTACAGGTTGGTGGATGGTTGATGCACTTGTTTATGGTACAGGTTGATTACAGGTTGAGGTATAGGTTGATGCATGGTTCAGGTTTATTGGTATAGGTTTATAGTGGTATATCTCACAGTGATAGTGTGACAGTGGTTCCATCATTCTACTTCTAATTCAGGGAAGTTGGATGGGGCAAGGACAGGTGGTTGTAGCCACCTTCCGATTGTAGCCAAAGAACATAGGGGGTTGTAGCCTCCTTCTGGTTGTAACTAGAGAATAGTGGAGTTGGAGCTTCCCTTAGGTTGTAGCCTGAGAAACAAGGGGGTTGGAGCCTCCTTCCAGTTGCAGCTGGAAAACAAAAATCATTCTGTTGTTTTCTACCGCTTTGGGTTTCCACGTAAAACACTAGTGTACTGTGTATGTGTATGATTGTTCATTTGTTCATTTCTTATTTACTCTACATTTATTGGATGAAAATTCTACATTGATATAACACTTGGATTATATGGTTAAAAAGGATTAAAGTTCTCTATTATTGATTCACCCCCCCTCTCAGTAATCCAACAATTGGTGTCAGATCAGTTTCCTTCATAAATTAGTTTAACCATTGAAAGGTAGATCATGGAGAGAAACAACTTGTATAAAAATTGAATACCACAGTTCAATGGAAAAAAGTACGCATTTTGGAGCATAAGGATAAAAACATATATATAGGCACATGGATTTGAAATTTGGCAATCAATTGTAGATGAATACAGAACACCAACAATTTTGCCAACAAATGACAAAGCAATGAAACTCGATCAGAATAATTCCAAAGACAAAAATGCACTTTTGAATGGTCTTAGTGAAACAATATTCACCAAATTTTCACATTTTAAATCCGCTAAAGATATTTGGGACAAACTTCAAAATATTTATGAAGGAGATTCAAAAGTCAAAGAAACAAAGATTCAAACTTACAAAGGTCAGTTTGAACAACTTAAGATGAAGGAAGATGAGAATATTATAGCTTACTTTTTACGATTTGATGAAACAATAAATGCAATCATAGGATTGTGAGAAGAAATCGAATAATTTGTAATTGTTCAAAAAGTACTAAGATCTCTTCCTATGAGATTTGACCCTAAGATATCGGCACTAAAAGAAAGATCATATGTAAACTCAATAAACATGGAGGAATTACATGGAATCTTCACAACATATGAAATGATAAATGAACAGGAAAATCTAGATATAAAAGAAGCAACCTTCAAAGCATCCAAAAATTCAAAGAAAAAGGGAAGGCAAAAAGAAGAACATAGCAGCAGCAGTGATGTCTCGAAAAATGATGAAGAAGTGGCCAACTTTGTCAAAATATTGAACAAGGGAACCGATGGCAGGTATAGAGGTAAGATTCCTTTAATTTGTTTTAATTGTGATGGTATTGGTCATTTTGCTAACAAATTTCCTTATAAGAAAAAGATAAATGGTGAAGTTTACTCAAAAGGAAAACAAACATATAAAGGAAAAATAACCACAAAGAAAGTTTTCAAGAAAATCTTATGCACCAAAGAAGACATCTCATCATCAGATAAAGATGAAGTCGGTGACAGTGAGACAGAAAGAGTTCTATTCATGGCAATGGAAGACTCTGATAAATAAGACTCTGAAGAAGACTTTGAAGAAGAATATGAAGAAGCCGAAGAAGAATATGAAGAAGTCGAAGAAGAAATTGAAGAGGCAGAAGTTGACTACCGAGAAGAATTAATGTGTGCCATAGAAGTTATCAGAAGAGAAAAGAAGAAAAAAAAATTGAAGAAGCACTCAAAGAACAACTAGAAGAAAAACACAAAATCATTGGAAATTTGGAAGCAGAGTTTGTCACATTAAGAAAGGACCTTCAAAATAAAAATATGTAGAACAACTCAAAAGTTTTGGATGACATTATCAGTAGTAAAAAATGTCATCATGACAAGTTCGTACTTGGATACAATCAAATAGAAAAAGGATCAAGCTCCAAAACAACAAAGCAAGAAACATATACAAAATTCTTTGCATAAACAATCAAAGGGGATAGGAAGATCTACAAATAATATTACAGGGACACTCCACCGAAAAGATTCATATTCCAGAATCAACAAACGATAAATAGGCCTCAAGAAGAAGAAGAATTCATAAGAGTAACTCCTTTCAAAAGATCTTCAACTACCAGGTATCAAACTATATTTTTTGGTTTATGTTATGCATGTAATAATTTTGGACATAAAGTTGTGAATTGCAGAGCTAAAAACAGGGACAAAAACAACTTTGAAATTCATAGACAAAGGGGTTATCCAAGAAGGCCTAGTGAAACACAGAGAAGAAATTACAACATGTTTGAATCTTTGAGCACTGAAGTGGAATGTTACAAATGTAAACAATTTGGACACATGGCCAAATATTGTAGAATGACAGTCCCTCCTAGAGAAACGAAACATAACAACAACAGTTACAGACATGAACCTCATAAAAAGACATGGATAAGAAAGTAGGATCAGTATAGAAATGAAGAATTCACACTCGCTCTACAAGCTAAGAAGAAGAAACGTGGTTGGTATGTTGACAGTGGGTGTTCAAAACATATGACAGGTGATAGAGATAGGTTTCTTACATTACGAAAGGAAAGAGATGGACCAGTCTCCTTCGGAAATGATGATTCAACCAAAATCATTGGAAAGGGCACAGTCATAATTGGGAACAAAAATACAAAGGCATAAAATTGTCTACTAGTAGAATATATGAAACATAATCTTCTAAGTGTGAGTCAAATGTGTGACCAAGGTCATAAATTTACTTTCGATTCACAAAAGTGCGAGATAAGAAAAGAAGGTTTAGGAAAATTGATTGCTACAGCTGCAAGAACTTCAAGGAACATATATGTGTTAAGTGAAATTGGAAATGAAAAGTGTTTTCTAGGAAAGGAAGATGAAAGTTGGCTATGGAATAGAAGAATGGGTCACATACATTTTGATAACCTTGTCAAAGTTATTAAAAGAGAATCATTCAGAGAAATACCCCGGATCACGAAACCAACCAACACTTTATGCAAGCATTGTCAACAAGGAAAAAAAACAAAGAAAAGGTTCAAATCAAATGAATATTCAATGACAAGGCCACTGAAAATTGTGCATACTGATCTAGTTGGACCAAATATAACAAAGGGCTTAAAAGGTGAAAAATAATTTATGTTATTAGTTGATTATTATAGAAGAATGACCGCAGTTTTCTCTCTCAAGAATAAGTCAGAAGCTTTTGAAAACTTCAAGATCTACAAGGAAATGGTTGAAAATGAAATGGATTCAAAACTCAAATTCTTGAGATATGATAATGGAGGAGAGTTCACTTCAAAGGAATTTATGGACTATTGCAGAAGTCATGGAATAAAAAGGCAATTCTCCGTTGTTAGGACACCTCAATAGAATGGAGTTGTTGAAAGAAAGAACATGATAGTATAGGAAATGGCTCGAACAATGATAATGGATTCAAAATTGACAAATATATTTTGGACACATTCAGTGCCTACAACAGTTCACATTCAAAATAGAGTAATGCTCAGAAACAACACTGACAAAACTCCTTACGAGCTATGGAAAGGAAGACCAAAAAATGTATAGCACTTCAGAGTTTTTGGAAGCAAATGCTACATCGAAAGAGAAGATGGAAGAATGGAAAATTTTGACTCTCATATGGATAAAGGAGTAATTGTTGGTTACTCAAGTATAAGAAAAGCATACAAGTGTTACAACCTGAGATTAAACAAAGTGGTGGAAAGCATAAACGTAACAATTGATGAAACAGGTAGACAAGAATTAAAGGAAGAAGAAAATGAATCAATGGAACAACTTTATGAAGAAGAAACAAAAGATGAAAAAGAAGGGGAAGATGAAGAGGATCTGATAGAAACAAAAGAGAAATTTCAACAAGTAACTCCAAAAACACCTAGCAGACGAATACAGAAGAATCATCCTTCAGATCAGATTATCGGAAACAAAGATGCAGGAGTTGAGACTAGAAGAAGAATATGTTCACCAGAACAAATGCAGCTAGCACTCATATCTACGATTGAACCAGCCTATTTTGAAGAGGCCAACAAGGATGAATTTTGGAACAAGGCCATAGATGAAGAATTGGATGAAATAGAGAAAAAATGACACTTGGGAATTGGTTCCAGGACCAAAGGATAAGAATGTGATCGACACAAAGTGGGTATACAAGAATAAATTGAATGAATATGGACATGTTACAAGGAACAAAGCTATATTGGTATGTAAAGGATATGCACATGTTGAAGGAATTGACTTTGAAGAGACATTTTCCCCAGTTGTCAGAATGGAAGCAATCTGATTTCTTTTAGCTTATGCATGCTCCAACAATATTAAAGTGTATTAGATGGACATAAAATCAAATTTTCTGAATGGTGAACTTGAAGAAGAAGTCTACATTGAACAACTAGAAGGATTTCAATTGTCAGAGAATGCAGGTTATGTGTGTAAATTAAATAAGGCTTTATATGGTCTAAAACAGGCTCCTAGAGCATGGTACTCTAGACTAGATAAATATCTACAACAGGCAGGGTTCAGGAAAGGAAGTGAAAACAAAAACCTCTACATCAAGGTAAGTCAAGATAGTATTTTATTAATTGAAGTTTATGTTGATGATACTATTTTTGGTAGTGATGATGATAGGTTAATATAGAAATTTTCCAAGGAGATGCAGAATGAATTTGAAATGTCATTACTTGGAGAACTATCCTTCTTTCTAGGACTTAAGATATGTCAAAGAAACCAAGGAATTTTTATTTCTCAAACCAAGTATATCAGAGAAATGATAAATAGGTTCAGAATGGAAGATTGCAAACCAATTATCACTCCCATGCAAACCAAGTTGCAAGTTGAGAAAAGATGATGATTCAAAGTCTATAGATCAGAGGAAATATAGGTCAATGATTGGTAACCTACTATATGTGACAAAATCTAGACCAAATGTACTACAGGCAGTTGGAAAGGTGGCACGATTTCAAGCAACACCAAAGGAATCACATGTGTTAGCTGTGAAGAGGATTTTTAGATATCTCAAAGGAACATAAGAGTTTGGATTATGGTATCCAAAAGGAAAGGATCTATCTCTTATTACCTACACAGATGCAGATTGGGAAGGTTGTATTGATGATCGACGAAGCACTAGTGGAGCAACGTTCTACTTGGGTGAGTGTTTAGTATCATGGCTAAGAAAGAAAAAATCATCAGTATCTCTATCTACATCTGAGGCAGAGTATATTTAAGCAGCAACATGTTGTACAAAGGTTCTTTGGATGAAACAAAATTTGATAGATACACAGGTTGAGTGTGATGAGCCCATTCCAATCTATTGTGATAATACAAGCACCATCAGTATCTCAAAGAACTCGATGACGCACTCCAAGACGAAGCACATTCCAATCAAGTATCACTTTCTACAGGAACAGGTTGCAGAAAAGAACATCATAGTTGAGTATGTGGGAACAAAAGAACAAGTAGTAGACATCTTTAAAAAACCACTTTCATGGGAAGCCTTTGAGTATCTTTGCCATAGACTCGGATTTATTTCTACTCCAAAATGAATTCTTTTGAATTCTTATCTTATATGTCTTAGATGGACACGAGGAAGCACCATAAAGAGGACATTTCAGTTAGGGGGAGAAAACTCAGATGGAAATATACCTTTTCCATTGATGACAAAGGGGGGAGATATTTATCATATGCAGAGGAAATATGCATGATTCTAGGGGGAGAAATGGTCACATAGATGCAGAGGACAGAGGCATGGTTCTAGGAGGAGCATGAGTGATATGACTTTAGTATTTCATGAAATGATTTCAATATTTCATCAAAGTGTTCCCATCAATTCCAAAGGGGGATATTGTTGATTAATGTTGGTTTTCATTGATGTCAACCCCTAAAGAAAGTTCGGTAGCGAATTCCAGTAGCACAAAGGTTTGGGTAATGGACCCAAGGTTGTTTCATATATAATGGTGTGAGTTTTAATATATTTGAAGGTAATACTATTCTATATGGATATTACATGTCATTCCATTTCCGGTGGTATGTGTAACGTCACATAACTCCTCACGGTTACAGAGTTATGGCCATGAGAAGTTGGAGAACCCAGGTTTGGGTAATGGACCCAAGTTTGTTTGATGGATAATGGTATGAGTTTTGATATATTTGTAGGTAATACTATTCTATATGAATATTACATGTCATTCCATTCCTGGTGGTATGTGGAACGCCACATAACTCCTCACGGTTTGAGAGTTATGGCCTTACAAACTTGGAGGACCCTCATATGTCATCTAGAAGCCCCAAAAGGTCAAAGTAGTCAAAGTGGTATAAGATTTGTTAGAAGGTAAATAATAAAGTGAATTGATTAGTGTACTATAATTCAAAGTGAATACAAAATACATTATTTAAATAATTAATTTAATGGAGAAATTAGAAGTGGGTTAACCCTAAAATAAGGAAAGTGGGCAAAGTGACCTAGAAGATGCTTTTAAGGAAGCTACTTGGAGAGTATAAATAAGAGGCAAGGCTTTCTCATTTTATATCACACTTGATCATATTGAATATCTATAGGTTATTGAGGTAACCAAAGGATATCTAATCTGAATTTCAAAGGGAAGGTGAAGAAAAGAAGGACAGAATTCAAGGGAGGATAAATTCTTTTGATGGTGCTTTCTAAGGTATGTTATTTACAGATCATCTCACCATTTTTGCAATAACTTTTTTTATAGAAGGATTCAGACCGTGAAATTTATAGTACATTGAGGAAACATATCCAAGTATCTATGGTAAAAATTTACGCTTGTGGGTCGTTGTATTTTTGAAGTTACACTCTGTGGAAAATAGAGTTTGTGGCTAGTCCTGAAACTAATCTAAAACAGGTGTTTCGGTTAAAAACGTCATAAATTATTCATAAAATATCCAAATTAAGTAAGAAAAAATGTGTTGGTTAGAGTACAGTCTTTAGTATTATGTGTAAAATGTTCAGATCCATTCAACAAATATTCTATGTGGGGCACGCTCTACAAGGTCTCTCTAGAATAAGCCAGAATTCAACAAGGTATGGCATTTTTTCTATAACTCCTTTTCTGAGAGTTTCCAAGTAGTGAAACCCAGAGGAATTGCACAAAACAAACTGAAGAAAATTGTGTACTATTTTCATATCTTTATTCATTACAGGTACATAGTTATGATTATTTCAAGTTAGGTTTGTTGACTAATCTCAAACTAGTCATTTGAGACTAAAGAAAAGTTTGATGAAAATGTTGGTCTCTTGTTGTGAAAGTTAAGGAAGGTTTGCAGGTATGTGATCATATACACCAGGTCTATTAGAGAGTTACAAATCATATTTGGATGATGAAATTGGTGATGGATTTTGGTTAAGTTACTTGTTGGGTACATGGTTGAGACAAGTAGTTGATGAGTTGACAGATACATGAGATGTATAGTTGATGATGTTGGTACATATTTATGAGTCATATTTGATGCGTAGTTGACACATGATTGGTACATACTTGGTACATTGTTGGATGCACTTTTATATGGTACAGGTTGATTATAGGTTGTTTGGTACATGGTTGATGCATCTATTTATGGTACAAGTTGATTACAGGTTGAGTTACAGGTTTATGAATGGTTGATGCATGGTTCAGGTTTATTGATATAGGTTTATAGTGGTATATATCACAGTGATAGTGTGACAGTGGTTCCATCATTCTACTTCTACTTCAGGGAAGTTGGACGGGGCAAGGACAGGTGGTTGTATCCACCTTCCGGTTGTAGTCGGAGAACATAGGGGGTTGTAGCCTCCTTTTGGTTGTATCCATAGAATAGGGGAGTTGGAGCTTCCCTGAGGTTGTATTCTGAGAAATAAGGGGTTTGAAGCCTCCTTCCAGTTGCAGCTAGAAAAAAAAGGAAGTTGGTTCTTCCAGTGAATGTAATTATTCAAGACATATAAGAAAAAACATTATGTGGTTTTCTCCCGCTTTGGGTTTCCACATAAAAAACTGGTGTACTTGTTGTGGGGTTATTCTACCCTACGGACTAACAAGCTAGGGCTTAAACTTGCATGCAGATCATGATCCTTCAGAAATAACTTTTAACCTTCTACCCCAACCTAAAACCCTTTTTCACAAGCAAACAGGGGAAGAACCAACTAACATTTTTATCGACGGTTGGTGTAGATCCTCCGTTGAGCTTTATCTCCTTGCTTCTGCTGCTCCTTCCAAAAAGAGATCCTGCAATCAAGACAAAACTACGCATGCATGCTATTGTTCTACTAGAGGGTTAGAGATTAAACACAAATCAAATAAAACTTATATGAGACTTCGTGCATTTGGGACGGGAAAAGCATCTTTTATTAATCTCAAAATGAATCACTGATAGTGATTTTTAGAGGCCCAGATACCCGGATTCCACGATCTTGATCCTGGGCTTTTCCTCTTCTTTGTCCTCCAATTACTTTGCTTGAATTCTCCTAAATCTTGAGGAAAGGCTAAAGGAGTTTGGGACAAAAGCGGATCGACAATTGAAGAGTTTCTGCTACTATCTTTTCCCTCCCTTTGAATAGTACCCCTACACTTATTTTATAGGCTAGAGGAGCTAGGTTTTGGGCGAACTCTTGGCCATGCATGGGCGAGGAAGTTCGGTTAACTGACCCAAAGCTTTTGTCCCGTCGACAACTTTCCATTTTGCGTGATTACGAGAAGCCGAACCGCGAGAACATGAGTGGGCACTGCTAGCATTTACCAGTGGTAAGATACCTTAGGACATGAGAACATGGTGGGCCTGCTAGAGTTTGCTTTTAAAAATGGAGTTTTAGAAGAGTTTTGATGGTTTTGTGAAGGGATATGAAGTTGGCACGATGCCGGTGTATGTGTGGTGTAATTTAGGGTTATAGATAACCTAATGTGTGAAGGTGAGGAAGAGCATCGATGGCGGCCACGTACAATTTCGCCAATGCTGTCACGATATCGTTAGTGAGCCAAGAATCGGGGAATCGAGGAGGTGTAAAATTACGCAAAATAACAAATGTCTCACTTAGGCAGGCATACCCATGCACCGGGATTAAAATAGAGCTCCCAGATCCATCCATCCTCCATCCATGTTTCCTCCATCAGTCCATTCAAGTCCATTCCTTTCCATCCTTCCATTCCATTTCCATCCATTTCCTTCCATTCCATTTCCTTTCCTCCATTCCATCCATTTCCTCCATCCATCCTTTCCTTCCATTCCTCCATTTCCTTCCTCCGGCTCCATCCATCCATCCATCCTTCCATCCATTTCCATTTCCTTTCCATTCCTTCCATCCCTTCCATCCATTCCGTCCTTCCTTCCATCCTTTCCATCCATCCATCCATCTTCCTTCCATCCATCCATGTCCGTCCATTCCATCCTTCCTTCCGATCTGGGCTCCACTCCTGTCATCCTTCCTCCTTTCCTTCCATTTCCTTCCTCCATCCACTCTTCCTCCATCCACTCGTCCATCCTCCATTTCCTTCCTCCATCCTGGCGTCATCCATCCTTCCATCCATCCATCCTCCTTTCCTTTCCCTCCTCCATCCAGATCCTTTCCATCCATTCATCCATCCATTCATCCCCCGGCTCCTTCCTTTCCTTTCCATGGTGGTTGGTGACCCTTTAGTTTGGTTGTGAAGCCCTCTTCATGGAATGCGTCATTGAACTTTAATGTCTTCTCGATGCGTAGGAAGAGATGGGATCTTGGATTCTTTTCCCTTCGAGTTGCTTGGTTTGCTATGGTCATGTGCTCTAGTGGTTATTATGAAGCATCACTTTTCACCATATATCGTTAAGCGGAGATGAATTATTTGGAGGGCATTTTCACAGCTTATGCATACTAAGGAGACTTGGGTTAAATTTCCCATTTTGAAATGGATTAGTCAACACTGTTTGCTGTTGCTGCGTGACAAACTACCGGGCCTCTGCAAGTCGAGGGAGCATAGATGGATTGAATTGGTCTTACATAGGTTGCCACCGGATACCTTGCCTTCCGTTTTTCTTTGGTTCCCTCGCCAGCATTATCTTTTGGTTTTTTATCCCCCCTGCTCTTCTTGCGTTGTTTTCTTCCCTTCAGACTACTAGTTGGCCTTCAGGTTCATCAACTACACACTATGTACATCCAAAGTTTGAGTAGGAGGAGCAACCAAAACAGTAGTCTGCCTGGCCGCTGAGTGTTGTATAGATAACTGCGCAATTGTTTTGTCAATTGCTCGATTGAACAGTTTGTGTTGAACCCTCCTGATACCAGCAGTTATTATTGGTGGAGCTCTGTCTAGTTTTCTCGGAGGGATCGGTAAGTGGTGCATTCGATAAGATGTTGTATAATAAAACAGAATGAGAATAGTTGAGCTCAAACTATTGAGCCCTCCTTAATGCGTCTTCTTGAAACTCGGACGTAAGCGGCGATGTCTTTGGACAACTGTTGGACCAAGGACTTAATGAACCACTCCGGTAGGAATGCTAGTGGGAATTTGGTACTTTGATAAGACTCTTTAGTCGCCACTCGAATGTGATCGAGATATGGTCTTCGCTTTCATCACGCTTTTAAGAAATTAGCCTTTAGCAACTGCAATATAGGTATCTCACGGTGTGAATGGTTAAGGAGACCATCGCCAGTTCACCAAAGAAGAATATCATGAGCGATCAATATCTATATACCATTTGGCACTCCCAATGAGTGTGTTTAAACAATCACAACTGGATGGAGACATCCTTCGATGAGTTAGATGAACACCAAATATGGAAGTAGTCACATGATCACCCGGATCTTAGTTGGAAGCAACCTGAGGACTTTGGGATGTCAGAAGGCAACCGTTGGCATAGGAGATAGCGAATCACCCTGACAAATAGGATCATTTAACAAGCTATTAAATCGCTTAGGTATAATGTAAGCCAAGAAGGTAATTTAGGTTATTCTTGATAGCACGGAGGATAAAGGGGTCCTAGAGTTTGAAAGTGGCACCGAGGTTCGAGGAAAAGTTTAAGGCTGGCACAGGTTACGAGTAGAAACCTTGGCCTTGATCAGCGAAAGGGTTTTGCATATGAGGAGACATCATTGGATGATTCCCCCATGAAGGACATAGGATGTTGAGTTCATCGTGTTTGGCGGACTTTGGGATGGATTACCCATGTGGATCTGATGGAAGAGGCATAGAAGTCAGTCCAGAGTTCCATTGGTAAATGGAAAAGAAATTACCCAGAGCGACATTCCAGGAGGATGGAATGGATCGCTACTTGTTGAAGTTCAAAGGTCACAGTATATGTTCCCAGTAGCGGAATAGTACCTTATTACCCGGTGTAAAGCTGTCCAAAAAGCAGAGGTGTGCCAGATGGAAAGTACGCGGTCGCAGTGTTATTACCAAGCGTCCGTTCCAAACAAGCATTGTGAACCTACGGTGAGTTCTGCCGGGTGTTCCTTGATCCGACTCAAAAAGGACTTGTAGTAATGGGAGTTGCAGACGGTTGCTGATCACGAATCCACCAAGCGGCCGGGGATGAAGATATGACCTCAGTGGGAAAAGCATTGAAAGGACGGGGAATGCCCCAAGTTGACCTTCTGCGAGGAGGGCGTTAGAGCTCCCTTCCCAGAACTTCGAAAGTGCGGAGTGATAAAGTGAGTGCGGGACCCCAGTACCTGAACTAGGCATCTCTTATGAGAGCGGAGGGCCTGTTGCACTAGGTATGTAAGGAGGTGTGGCCGCGATAGATGGGGTTGGTCCACGGTCTGCGGCAATGGTGCAGTAGATACCATGGTGGCCTGGACCGTTGACAAAGGCAATTTAGGAGAAGATTCTCACATGGTAGCACTTGATGATGAGGAATCGGAAGAATTCCCGGATGAAATGCCGAGTTTGGTTCCATCAACAGTTGGAGCAGCGATAGAAGCGTTCATTAAAGTCAAGATTAGCACAATAATGGAGCCAAAGATATCGGTGTTTGAGGTTTCAACCAATCAAGATTGGCGATCCAATTCTCGAAGTTGTTTGGGATCAAAATCCATGGTTGCTTCGAAAGGCCGTTGATGGTCGACTTCGCCTCAAGGTGGCGGTGGCTTCCGGTATAACCGGTGACGAACCCGAAGCCGTGGCCGTGAACTCCGAGATCCCTCAACGTGGCAGAGAAGATTCCGCGACAATAAGGTATTCCTACATGAACAGAAACAGTAACATGCACTATAAGAAATCCCCTAGAAGATAAAATCAAGCAAGCACTAAACTAGTTGGAAGAAACGGTTACAACAACCAACACTAGAGCAACTTAATGGTGCAAGTGTAACTCGAACATGGAAATTCCCTCTGGGTATACTCTGCAAAATGTGACCCAACGTATTCTATAGGTACTGCGGTATACCCCTTCATTCACCCGTGTATGTCCCTAGAAAGTATTGGCAACTAGTTTTCCATGCGTGAGCGGTCACGATTTTGGTCGGCGGTCCGGGTAAAGACCACAATGAGAAGATTATCGGCCGGAAACATGTCAAGGGTATCGAGAAAATGGTCCGAAAGAAAAATGAGCACCTCGAACGGATTCAAGACCCAGGAAGCTCCGTGGAAAATGCAAGCGAAGCGAAATCCCTTAACAAATCCTCTATATGTGTTCTCCCACAGCGCTTTCGGTCCGACTTTGGAGGGGTTATCTAAACTACATTTCCTTACATTGACCTAGTGTTTTAGCCACGGTGTTAGAGGGGTCAGATAACTTTCCGTACTTGGACTTCTACACTCCCTATTGTGGAGGACTCAATGTTTGGTTTGAGTGGCCTTGGAAAAATTTACTCTCCAATAACCCAGCTTCAAGGCCCTAGTCACAGGCTAGTGTATGCACCTAATGAGAAAATGTCTACTTGTTTTTATTTAGTGTTTCTTTTAATGGGCTTTTAAGTCACAAGATGCAATTGTGCTGATGGTGTGTAAAAGACTCAAAGGAAAATGAGAACAAGAGATGTTTGGAAACAAAACTTTTACTAAAATACCAAAACCAACAACTTTTCAACAAAAAAAAAAAAACTTCTTTTTCTTTTCAAATTTACTAAGATTTCATCACGGTAAATACAAAGGACTTTCGCTCAGGTCTGCGAGCTACTTATACTTGACATGCACTGTAAAACTTATGCAAAAGACTTCTTTCCTAGCTACTGATGCAACAACACAATCTTCACAACAAGAAGAAAATGGACCAAGAAATTTTTTTATTTTTTATTTTTATTTAATTGCAAAAAAAAAAAAGGGAAAATGACGACAAACAAAAACCAAGAAAACAAAGAGAAATAAAGTTATGTCTTAGCGTAGATCATAAAGAATCAGGCTTGAGATGCAAAAACAATCGAGCACCAATTCCAACACTTGTCCACAAAACCATAAAAATATTTTTCTTTTTATCTTTTCTATCGGCTTATCAACTAAACACCACGAATGGGATAAGATGCCCTAACACAACATTTGTGACCAGAACAAACCCACAGGGAGGAGCTCTTTTCACCCGAGAGAGGAGGGATGGCTACCAAAATTTGAAAAGCTACCAGTGAAACCAGCGACTATCACTAAGACAACCATGGCGATGTAAGCGATGTGAAATACTCTTATTGTAGCGGTACCCGTGGGTTAAACTCCTTGATCTGAGATTACGTATAAAGAAGCCAAAATAAAGCAACACCTGACCGGACCCTGAAAGAGGCTTTTGGTATTGACAACCAGGGTCTTTTAAAGGCTTGGATACTTCTACTTTATGAAAAGGAAATTTTGCAAAATGAAAACAAAGCGCAAAGGATATCCAACACAATAAGGCAGAGTGAAAACAAGACAATAAACCAATCAAGATCGGGCGGGATCCGGGGGAAATCCCCGAAGAGGTAAACTACGGCGGGGAAGAGGGGTACCTCTTAAACTTCGGGACTCTACTTTTGGAACCACTATGAAAGCGTTCAAGCAGCGAGTACGTAGAAAGGTTAAGTGGAGTTACCAGCGTGTAAGGCCTTACAGGGCAGCGTGTACCTGTGTGTCCAGAATCAATGTCAAACAGCGACCAAGGGAAAAGGCGTTATTGATAACGGTTCCACCTTTAGCTTTTGACTAGCAGAGAAAACAAAATAACAAAGAAACAAAAAACTCAACTGCTTTGAACTACCCAAGAACCTTTAATTGAATCCAGGAAACCCTAAGGTAAATATCCCGATTGGAATTGCATGAATTACATTTGTGAGGGTTATTCTACCCTCTAGGGACTAACAAGCTAGGGCTTAAAATTGCATGCAGATCATGACCCTTTGAGAAATAACTTTTTAACCTTCTACCCCAATCTAAAACCCTTTTTAACAAGCAAACAAGGGAAGAACCAACTAACGCTTTATACGGCCCGGTTTGGTGTAGATCCTCCGTTGAGCTTTATCTCCTTGCTTACGCTGCTCCTTCCAAAAGCGATCCTGCAATCCAAGACAAAACTACGCATGCATTATTGTTCACCACTAGAGGGTTAGAGATTAAACACAAATCCAATAAAACATATGAGATTCGTGCATTTGGGATGGGAAAAGCATATTTTTATTAATCTCAAAATGAATCACTTACAATGATTTTAGAGGCCGGCCACCGTTCCTCGATCGATCACAGGCTCCTCTTCTTCTTTGTCCTCCAAATGCTCTGCTTGAATTCTCCTAAATCTTGAGGCAAATCTAAAGGGTTGGGACCATGGTCCGGCAATCTGGTATAGTTTCTTTTCTATGATTTTCCCTCCTTTGAATGGTACCCTACCCCTTCTTTTATAGGCTAGAAGGAGCTCCTTTGAATAGTACCCCTACCCCTTCTTTTATAGGCTAGAAGGAGCTAGGGTTTTGGACGAACTCTCGGCCATGCATGGCTGGGAGTTCCAGTTAACTGACCCAAATCTTTTTGTCCTGTCGGCAACTTTCCGTTTTTTTGTGATTCTGAAGGCAAACACGGGCTGTAGTGGGCCTGCTAGCGTTTGCCCCGTGGGCTGTAATGGGCCTGCTAGAGTTTTCCCGCGGGCTGTAGTGGGCCTACTAGAGTTTGATTTTTTTAAATGGAGTTTTTAGAAGAGTTGTTCAATAGTTTTTTGGCAAAGAAGGGATGTGAGTTGGCCTGATGCCAGGTAAGCATGTGTGGTGCAATTTAGGGTTATAACAGTACTGTGTATGTGTATGATTTTTCATTTGTTCATTGCTTATTTACTCTGCAGTTATTGGATGATAATGCTACATTGCTATAACACTTGGATTATATGGTTAAAAATGATTAAATTTCTCTATTACTGGTTCACCCCCCTTCTTAGTAATCCAACAACAACTTCAGAAGGTCGGATCTCCAATGGAATTCTATGATAAATACTGTAGAACCTCTTGTTAAGGGTAGCCAGAGATTCTTCTTCCCCTCTCCTCAAAGCATGAAAATCAGCGAAGTATATATCAAAGGACTTGTTCTTACCCCAATACTTTGAGAATGCATTATACAAATCAGTCCAATAACTAATGGAACCAACTCCCAAATCTTTAAACCACAAAGAAGCCTCCCTGACTAAATATTTTGAAAATAATCTCATGAAAACATCTTCATGCATAATTTCCAAATTATCAATGAAATTTTGAAAAGTTTCCAAATGATTTTCAGTTGTAACATGATCCTCTTCGGTAAACCGGGGAAGATACTCAACAAAGTTGGGAGGGTACATATGGAGGTGAGATGGTATCCTGAGAGATTTAAACATTTTCTCCTTGATTCTAGACTAAATTTTTGTAGGATGAAAGTTAAGTTTAACAGGTTGATTATGAGGTTCAACAAAAACTTTAGAAGGTAAATCAACTTGATAATTCCCATGATTATAGGGCTTCTCAATTTTAGGAGGGATTAAGATATGAACTTCATCTTTCTCAATAGGCTGAGGTTAGGAGACATGATCAAAATTTACAACACATGCATAATGGATATCTTCTCCTTCCAATGATGGATATACAAATGAAGGCTTATGGTCATTCAAATAGACAAAGCAAAGAATAATCATTTTTATATGTAAAGGGAAAGACAAGAATGAACTGATGAAAAAGAACAAAAGTTCATGGAGAAAACTAATAAGTTGATACATGGTCATCCCCTTCCGTATTTTCATCTTTCGGTCAGCAGGATCCTTTCTCCAGTGGAGTATTTGATTGTGGAGTCGCCAAGTAGATGATTACAATCAATTTCTATGTCCCTCTCTTGTCTACCATCAAGAATTGGATCTATGTCATTCTCCCAGGGAAGCTTGATTCACACTTCCCTCCCCGACAACAACACTAAATTTTTTATCACATGAGAGTAACACTTTGACTGCTAGGAGTGTAAGACCAGTACCCATCAAAGTTCAAAATACATATTTACAAAGTTATGGAAAATGAATGAGGAAAATACGAAAGGTGATTTCACTCAAAGTTTTACTCTATGCAATACATACAAACAAATGGAGTTTTGAATAACTTCAGTCCAAGTTTAGATATCAAAATGAGCAGATGGAAGACTTAATAGAAGAGTAAATCATGCCTATCATCTACAACAGGTAGTGACACACATGTGAGAATGAAACTTTGAAAACAAGAACCTCTTATTATCAAAGAAATAGAAATTATGATAAGTTTGCAAATTTATCAGAATTGATCATCAACTGAAATAAACCATAAGCTAGTTGAATAAAACCTTCAATAGACTACAACTAGAATCAAAGAAGAAATGATATGAAAGAAAAATAGACTTCTATTATCCAAAACATATCCCAAGTCATTATCATGGATGATGAAGTGTCCCTTTTGAGCTTATCTTCCTTTGTCAGGTGGTCTACCAGCTCAAAAATGAACCTTTAGACAACTGGCATGCATCCATCTAACCACTTGGTAGTTGTTTATTCCTTCGAAACTTCCAGAACAAGAGTTTGCAATGCCTGTTTACAATTGAAACCAAAGCACCAATGTTTTTCTTTGTAGCCTTAGCATTTAAAACTGGAGTGCACATCTTAGTTAGTGAGGCATGTCCAGTTGAGGTCACAATAATCACTTAAATGCCATATAAAATATTCTTTCATGTAATTTTGTTGTTTTGTGCTGCAAATTGGCTGTGTACTCTGTTTTGTGCCTTCTTGCACGCTTAATATCTTCTGGAGTGCTCTGGAAACTAATGAAAGGCTACAAAGGATGTCATGAACTTTCTGTTGATACAATTCTTGAAAATATTTGTATACTCCATGTATATGTAGTATAAGAAACCACCCAATGTATGCCAATTGAAACTACAAAATCTCCTTGTGCATTGGTGATGACTCTTTCAGTTCCACCCCCACATGATCCATGTGAATTTTTGATCATCTATCTCCCATGTATTATGTTTCTTCTTTTAAATAGAATCTATTTTACTTGTTTGATTGTCTTTAGAACTTGTTTTTGAAGTAATTTCACATAGGCAAATCATTTTCGAGTGTTTAGGAAGAAAACACATGCATGCCAAATGGCTTCCAAGTTGGTTATGGCAACTTGGAAGGATTTATATTTGTACATCTGCTGTGATGGTATCTCCTGTTGATGAGCAACAGTGAAATTTCTCTCATTTTCATCAAACTTATAGTCTTGGAGAGCTTCCATTGCAATTACCACACAGTGCATCTGGAGCACCATCATTATCTTTAAACACACTTGTGAGTTTGTTAACTATCCTAGAATTTCCCAAATAACCACTCATATTTCCATCACCAATGTTTCTCTGTAATGAACTCTACAGATATATAGATTTACTTGCACTCTTGATTTTTACTGAAATATCTTTTCTTGCAGGAGCCACCTCTTCCCTTTCATTTGCATTTCTCAGGGAAGCATCAACATCAAATTTATCCCAATTATCTTGAAAATAATCGTGTGTGTGACTTGCAACTACTGAATTTTTACTTTTCCCATCCTTGTTAGATTTGTCTCTTCTTTGAGTCAACCTTGAATCTGATCCAAGAGGTTGTTTTCTTTATTTCTTCACTCCTCCTCTGACAGGTGGAAAATTCTTCTCATTTTGATGTAATCCATGGCTGTCTGCAAAATCCATAGTCGTTGGTTGTAAAACTATGCTTCTTGAATAACAATCAATTGCTTCAACAACCTTTGTTTTATTGAAAATTCATTACCCTGCTCTTTCTCTAACATTTTGGATTAATCAAATTCAACAAAGCAAAGAACAAAAGGCTTTCCTCTAGAATTTCTAGGTTCCTTTTTCACAAACCTAACATCCTTAAAACCAAAAAACAAACAAAATATGTGAATCGCCTCTCTGTGAGTGTGTTAGCAGGGAGGCCCCGAAAAAGAGAATGTTAGATGTCTCTGATGGAAAATAATCAGACCTCTTCCAAGGATCCTTTAATGGTTATCGTTGAAACCAAACCCTCACAAGATTCCAACTTTTCCAACCCATAATCACTCGCGATTTCTTCCTTAGCTCCTTCAACACTCGATTTGGGCACTTGGAGGCACTGTAAACATTCACCAAACCGATGATGGTGCTCCCTGTGATCGTTGGTTGAAATCAACGTTTGGATGTCCATAATTACATCTGACGCTCTCACATTTCGATGGATCTCTTAAAACTTGGCTATCCCAATCTTCTCTCACATTAATGAAAGTCTATGCTCCCTATGTGCGCATATGGTGCTCAGGCATGGACATCTCCAACAACTGAAAATATCGACAGCTAGCACCTTCATCGGACACATTCTAGTTACTATGTCCATCATGGAATGGTATTAATTCTCTAGTTTCGTAGCTATTGAGTTTATTTATTTATTTATTTTCCCAGTAGGACATATCCCACATGGATCGGCTGTAAAGGTTTTATGGTGTTTAAATACACCAATGTTTCCATAATCGTTCGACACGTTGAGAAATATAACCCTCTTCCTTGGCATCTTAGCTTGGCACTTGTGTGTTGGGTCTTGTTGACTTAACATATAGACTTGGATTTGTAAAATTTCACACCCCACCCAGTTTCAAGTCTCGTTGATTTTTTAGCCAATGTTTAATGCCCAAACCCATTTTTATGACAACCAATTAAACTTAGCATAAAAAAAACTTTTCAGAACTGAAACATGAGGATTTTGAATATCTTTTAACGCAAAAATATAAAAATATCAAGAACACATAACCCAAAAAATTATAACACAGTTATTTTCAGTCTAACAATGACCCTGGAAAAACCCACAAGGGGAAAACCAGTGAAAGAGGGATTTTTATTATTTGTGAGCTTCAGAGAAATTCTTTTACAACATATTTATCTTCAGAAAAAATACACAAACTTATCTCAAACTTTTTCTTCTGCAAGGACTCCCTTTGAACAGTCTGAAAGATGCTCCTCAATTTCTATCCCGTAAATCCGTACACTGTACGAATGTACCAGCAATAAATGTTGTACGAACTGTCTCAAAATTTGTGCCAAAATTTATGCTAAGATTGTACGAAATACACAACAGAAAAATACCTCAAAACAAGTGCCAACCTCCTCGAAAAATGTGCCAAGAAAATATGGACTATGCGTCCCTCGAAAACTGTGCAAGTCTATACAGACTGTATGGATTTACTTTTCCATAAATTTGTGCCCAGCTATTTCCTTTATTTTTGTGCCAATAAATGCAGTGTGGCTTCCTTGGAATGCATGCCAAACCTCTTAGATTTATTTATTTATTTTCCTCCTCGATTTATGTGCACATTAATGGTTGTATGGCCTCAACAAATCCGTACTGTACGAAATGTATTAAATGTTGTCTGTTGTCTTGAAGTACATGCTATCTCTTAGCCTTGAAATGCATTCCCTAGCTCTACCAATGTCTCCTCTCTTTCTCAATCTCGACCTCCTCCTCTTTCTCTCAAAAAAATTAATTAATCAACCCTAGAAAGGGTGCACCCTCCTACCCTAGTCGATCTCATGGTGGTAGGTTAAGAGTATATTAATCCAATCGTTGAGATTTGATTAGATGAGTGGATGAGATTGATTGTCTATTCACTCACCCCCTCACTTAAGTCATAAAGTCACCTTTTAATTTGTATCTCACAAATTAAATGACTAGGGTCCACATTAGCCACTTTCTCAGCCCTTATGTGCCTAGGTGATGAGAAACAATTGCCTAGGTACTTTTTAATTTTTTTTAACACTCCCTCTTACCGAGGAAAGTGTTACTAACCACTCCAAGCTTGTCCTTGAAAAATACAAACTTGCCTTTTCTCAAGGCTTTGGTGAGTATGTATGCAACTTGCTCATCTATAGATATGTACTGTAGCTCCACTGCTCCTCTCTTAACATAATCACAAATGAAGTGATAACGAATCTCGATATGCTTAGACCTGTCATGAAATACTGGATTCTCCGAGAGTTTAATGCAAATCTGATTATCACAGTAAATCAAGGTAGGCCTCAACTACGCACCAAACAATCCCACCAACAACTTGTGAAGCCAAAGGACCTCACAACTGGCCTGACTGGCATCCATATACTCAACCTATGCAGAAATCAATGCCACTTACTTTTGCTTCTGACTGAACTGAGACACAACTATTGAGCCCAATCCTAAACAACACCCTGAAGTACTCTTTCGGTCACTCACACATCCTTCCCAATCTTCATTTGTATAGTCAACCAGACAAACTCCATATCCTCTTTGATAATCCAGACCATAATCTACCGTACCAAAAATATACTCGAACACATGTTTTGCTTCCACCCATTGCACTCTCCTAGGCTCCACCATGAACTGACTAAGAGTGTTGACAACAAAAAATCTATTTGACGTGGTATTGACCAAATACATCAAAGATCCGATCAACTGATGATATAAAGCAGAATCCACCAACTGTGACTCAGAAGCATGAAGCTTCTTCCAGTTGGTAATCATGGGAGTGGTCATGGGTCTATAATCCTCCATTGAAAATCTCCTCAAAATATCACACACATACTTCCCCTATCCCAGGAAGATGTGTCCAGGATCCTGCCAAACCTCCAATCCCAAAAAATAGTGCATCAGTCCAATATCAGTCATCTCAAACTCTGAAGCAAGGCTCTCCTTGCAGCTAGTGATGAGTCTCTTTTCCCCTGTAATGAAAAGATCATCCACATATAGCAAGAGAATGAGAGGATCCTCTCCAACCATAATGTAGTATAGGTTTGTATCCTCCTCACTCTTCTCAAAGCCCAACTGCTGCAAATAGGCATCAATCCTCGAATACCAAGCTCTGGGAGCTTGTTTAAGCCCATACAATGCCTTCTTCAGTCTACACACATGAGAATATCTCTCATGCACCTCAAATCCCAATGGTTTCTCAATATACACCTCCTCCTGTATAAGACCATTCATAAATGCGGTCTTCAAATCCATCTAGTGGATCTTCCAACCCATCTCTGTTGTAATAGAAATCACTGACCTGATCAATGTATATCTAGAAACTGGCATGGAGGTCTCATCATAATCAACTTCCTCAAAATGAGAGAACCCCCAAGCTACAAAGAGATATTTTTAATTCTTAATGATACCATATGCAACATGATTGAGTTTATAGAGCCACTTGGAAGTCACCAATGACTTCCCCTCAGGTTTAGGAACAACTTCCCAAACATCATTATTCATGATGGAATTGTACTCTTCCATCATGGAATCTCTCCAAACCTATCTACTAGTATCCTCCTAAAAATTGGAAGGCTCAGAATCCTGAATACTTCTCACCATCGCGATGTAGCTGAGAAACCTCTCGGGAGGTTTACTCTCCCTCACAACCTGCCTAGGATTCCCCACTGAACCCTATGCCTCCCTCAAAGTATCTTGAAGCCACTTGGGATTCATCCTCTCTGAAGTAGTATCCCATGGAGGGGACTCTCCCTGTTCAACCCCATCTCTTGAAGAGTGTGATCCTGAAGCATACTCTGGAGTACCCGATCCTGAAACCTGTGGACCAATAACCTGCGATCCTGACATCTGTGGCCCTGTCACTTGTGGACCAGTCATCATCAAAACTGGTGGCCACAAACTCTATGTCACTGTAGTATATTGTGGACTCACCTAAATATGAGGTGATGAATTCTCACCCCTATCTGTCCCTCATGACTTCCTAAAGGCTTTGTTCTCCTCAAATCTCACATCCCTCCTCAAAACTGTCTTCCTCAAGGAATGAATGTATATATGAAAATCCTTTGAAGTCTTGTTATACCCAACAAAGATCCCTCTCTATGCTGTGGGTTCTAACTTTGTCCTATTCTCATAAGGGACATGTGAATATGTGATGCACCCCAAAATCCGAAAGTGCCCCACCTTAGGCTTCTTCCCAAAAAAGGCCTCCTCAAGAGTCATAGTCCACACTGCCCTATGTGGACTCTTGTTCTATAGATAAACTACAGTGTAGCATGCCTCAGCCCAAAGAAATAGTGGAATCCCCTGATCAAGTAGCATGTCTCTCATAGCCCCAACTATGGCCCTATTCTTCCTCTTAGCAACCCCATTCTATTGTGGGTTGTAAGGAACAATCAACTCTCTCCTGATGCCCTCTCCTACACAAAATTCCATGAAATCCTTGGAGGTATACTCACCCCCATTGTCTGTCCTCAGATCTCTTATTTTCTTCCCAATATGGTTCTCCATAAGATATTTGAACTCTTGGAACCGATTGAAGACCTATCCTTTGGTATTCATGAATAAAATCCAATACTTTCGTGAGAAGTCATCAATGAATATAAAATAGTATAAACAACTAGTCAATGATGTCGAAGACATTGGGCCACATACATATGAATGAATAAGATCAAGGATACATTTTTCTCTACTATCATTGCTAGGAAAAGTAGTCTTGGTTTACTTTCCCCAAGCACACCCCTTCCACAACTTCTGGTGCTCTATACTAAAATATGGAACTCCAGTCACAATCTCCCTTAGTACCCTCAAATCCCCATGGTGCAAATGTTCCATCCTCCTGTGCCATAGCTCACATATATCATTGTTGCTGGTAGAATGAAATAATGCTCTCACTGGCTAGAACATAAGCTTGTACAACTTCTCATATTGAGTCCCAATCACTTTGTTCGAAGTGATATTGGACCCCTTAGGAAAAAGGAGCACCTACCCATCACAGAACAACACCTCATATCCCCTCTCCTCAATAGCAGAAACTGAAACTAACTTCTTCTTCAAGCCCAAAACATATAGGACCTTTCTCAACAACATGGGAGGCAAAGACTCCCTATGAAATGATACAATCACACAACCAACTTCCTTGACCACCTGATCATCTCCAAGCACCACCTCAACATCACCAATTTGAGTAATATCTATCAAGTTCTCACGAACCCCTGTCATATGGCGGGAGGCACCACTATCAATATACCACATATCTGAATGAGTGGCCCTCGTGTAAAGGCACACAACTAAGGAAAAATCCTTATCAAACTTGGCAGAAAATTCCTCCATCTCTATTGAAGCTGTTGTTTGTTTCTTTTTCTCGTTCAGACATTGACCTGCATAGTTCCCAAACTTGTGGCATGCAAATAACTTGAATTTGCTCATGTCCTTCTTCCCTTCACCCTTCATTTTGTTTCCTCCCTTAGGACCCTTTTTGAATTTCTTCTTTCTGTTGGCAAAAAGACCCACATTCTCCTCATCATGACCTATAGATGAACTGCCATGTACATAACCTCTCTAGGTATCCTCCTAAACAAAGTCATCCCAAAGACGTTCCCAATTGGAAAGCTTCTCCCTAGCCACAATTCCCTAAAAAAAAAGAACCCATTGTTTGGAAACTCCATTCAATGATGTCCTCACAAGATCATTGTCAATGATGCCCTCCCCCACAGCTCCAAGCTCATCTCTCACCTGTGTCAACCTAGTAATATATGTGACCACATTTTCAACCTTGGTCATTTTAATTCTCTTCATTTTTTCCCTCAAAATCATCTTCCGGTTTTCATTTGTAATCTGGTACAAATTCGTCAAAGACTCCCACATCTCATAGGAATTTGTCTTCCTCGTCAAATGAAGAATCAAATGTTCCTTGATGGCATAAAAAGTAATCCTCTTATCCTTGATACTCTTCTTACTGTATGTTGCAAGAAGAGTAGCATCAGTAGGTACAACCACAGGATGTGTTGTGGTATTCTCAACAATATCCCACAACTCATTTTCTTGCAACCACAAGATCATCCTCTCTTTCCAAGCACCAAAGTTTGCTGCCCCATCAAGTTTGTCCTCAACTCTCAAACCTGTAGCCATTGACCCTTTTCTGCTGAAAATGACAAATTCAAAATTCTATCCAGTGAAGTGATTGTTGTCCCAATTTTCTGACTTGCTGAAATATCTTTGCTTCTCTTTAACTCATCTCTAATACCATGTAAAATTTTAGACCCCATACAGTTTTGAAGTCTCACTGATTTTTCAGCGAATGTTTAATGCCCAAATCTAGTTTTATGATATCCAATTGAACTCAGCATAAAATAAAATTTTCAGAACTGAAACATGAGGATTCTGAATATCTTTTAACGCATAAATAAAACAATATTAGCAACACATAACTCATAAAATTATAACACAATGATTTTCGGTCTAACAATGACCCTAGAAAAACCCACAAGGGGAAAACTAGTGAGAGAGGGATTTTTATTATTTGTGAGCTTCAGAGAAATTATTTTACAACATATTCATCTTTAGAAAAAATACACAAACTTATCTCAGACTTTTTCTTCTGCAAAGACTCCTTCTGAATAGTCTGGAAGATGCTCCTCGATTTCTATCCTAGAAATCCATACACTCTATGACTGTCCCAACAATAAATGTTGTATAGACTGTCTCAAAATTTGTGCCAAAATTTATGCTAATACTATACGGAATAGATGAAAGAAAAATACCTCAAAACACGTGCCAACCTCCTCAAAAAATGTGCCCAGAAAATATGGATTGTATGAACCTCGAAAACTGTGCAACTCCGTATGGACTGTATGGATTTACTTTTCCAAAAAATTGTGCCTAGCTGGTTCCTCGATTTTTGTGCCAATAAATTCAGTGTGGCTACCTTGGAATGCATGCCAACCCTCTCATAAATTGTTGTTGTTGTCCTCCTCGATTTTTGTTCACATTAATGGTTGTACGACCTCAACAAATTCGTACTATACTAACTATGTTAAATGTTGTCTAATGTCTTGAAGTATGTACTATCTCTTAGCCTTGAAATGTGTGCCCTAGTTCTTCCAATGTCTCCTCTCTTTCTCAAGATCGACCTCCTCCTCTTGCTCTCTCAAAAATTGATTAATCAACCCTAGAAAGGGTGTGCCCTCCTACCCTAGTCGACCTCATGGTGGTAGGTGAAGATTCTCTTAATCCAATGATTGAGATTGGATTAGATGAGTGGATGAGATTGAGTGTCTATTCACTCACCCCCTCACTTAAGTCATAAAGTCACCTTTTAATTTGTATCTCACAAATTAAATGACTAGGGTCCACATTAGGCACTTTCTCACCCCTCAGGCACTTAGGTGATGGATAAGAAACACTTGCCTAGGCACTTTTTAATTATTTTTAACATGATATTGGTGCTTGATAGACTTGATTTATTTTTAACATGATATTGGTGCTTGATAGACTTGATGAAATAATTAGATATTGGGCCTGTAGGACCAATATTTTTGGTGAAAATAATAAGCCCGATGTTATCACTAAAATTTCATCCACAAATGGTTACAGGAATCCAACATCTTCAAATGGCTATGAGTTCACCCATGGACCAAAATTACCAAAAAAGAATTTCCAAAAGGTCCAAAACTATAGAACCAGTTATACAATCAAGATGTGCTATGACTATATAGGGCGCCTGCGCACATGCACCACCAAGAAACACAGGAAAAGCACACATGTGTACGATGCACGACTGTGGATGCTAAAAGCCGTGCACACCTGATAACGGTGCATTTATGATGTTGGTCGGCCTCCCACCCACTTTTGGTTCAGCTTCCAAGTCGATTTGACATCCAAATCTTGGCTGGATCCGGCTGGGTGGCTGGTCAAAGACCTAAAGGTGCCATAAAAAGCCCCTTTTCACACTAAAAGCTGGTTGCACAATACCTCAAAGTGGTGCTATAAAACAAGGCCATGGGTGCACTACATTTTCAAGGAATTCATTTGCAAGGTTATGTTGCTGCTATTCTCTTGGGGAAACCTCTTTTCTTATCAAGGGCATACTAGCACCATTCCATTTGGGCAATCCACATCACCTTTTGAGTGGGTTAGCTTGGGATTATTTCACCATTTCTTTCAAGTTGTCAAGTTGTAAGAAGAGCTCAATCTTGGGGGTCCAAGAGCCCTCCCTTGGAGGAAGAAGGGACCCAAAGTCCCCTTTCTCTTTGGTGTTTTATTTTCACTAATAAAAATCCTTTCCATTGGTGACATGAGTCTTGTTTGTTTCTTGTTCTTATGTCCTTATGCACAATAGTTTAATTGTTTTTTCCTTTCCTAGTTTAATTCTTAGCTTAGTCTTTTATGTTTACTCTTCTAACCCTTTCCTTTATTGTTGTCTTGCTTAGCTAACCCAAATAAGCTTGTAAGCACCTCTGTTTTGCTCATTTAGGTGATGAAAGAGGCGCAACACCCAAGAAACCAAATGGGTTAAAAGACAAAAATAACATTTAATTTTTTCACATGTAAAATGTTGCTCAAGTCCTTTTTTGTAATTATGAACCTTGGTTTCAAATGGAAATGGACAATTATTATGAATTTAAAACATAATAATTGTTATAATTGGGATTTGACAATAAAAACAAATGCCCACCCATTTGAATAAATTGAGGTCTTAGGAGGATAAAAAGTCTTAACAAGGTGTGTTGCTTGGGAAGACTATGATAGGAAATCTGACATTTATAATGAAAACCAGGACAAAGATCACAAGATTTTGGAAAAAACTGAAAATAAGAGCTCATCAAGATTTGATGAAATAATTTTGAGGATATGGGAATGAAAAAATATTCAAAGATTTTTTTAAATCTGGCAAAAAATTAGTGAAGAAGCTAAAATTTTAATGGTGTGCATTTGAGTGCTAACAAGTTGATTTACCATTTAGAAATTAAAGAGAAGAAGAAGATTTAATGAAATAATTATGCAACCATTATAAAGAAATCATAACAAAAAATAGACTATGAGAACAACAAATCATAACGTCAAGGATTGATAATGAAGTTCGACACAAATTTTCCTACGTCTTCGGGCCTTTGTCTTCAGTGGGAGGCTTCTTATTAATCTTAAATTCTTAAAACATGTATCAAAATCACATAAATTTGGTCTCTGATAAAAGTTTTTGTGTTCTTCTCTGTCTCAGGAACTTGATGCAACAGACGACAATAAAAAAGATGGAGTAGAACTCTTGGAAATGGCGTCCAAAGCTCGCTTCCTCAATGGCTTCCCTGCCTAAAAATGGCTTGAAATTCACAAATTCTTGATGATTCTATTGTATTTGCCCTCCTAAAACACTCAAACATGATTTGTTTATATAACATTTGAGATGGGGGTCGAAATGCCAACTTCCCCCCTCTTTTTGGGCTCAGATCCCATTTTCTAGGCAAAAATCCACTAAAATCAGGGCCAGATTTGGTAAAATCCTCCAAATTTGGCCAAATCCACCAGATTTAGCACAACTAGCACAGCCCCCAAATCCTGGGATCTTGGTCATGTCTAGGGCCATGTGGCCATGCGCTAGGTGCATGTGCCCTAGTCCTCTACCCCTAGTCGTGTGCGAGTGCCATGTGGCCTTGAGCTCTGGCTTTCTCCTATGGTCCTTTCTCCTGGTTGTATGGGAAGGTTAACCTCCCACCCTAGTTAGCGGGATAGTCCCCTACCGACTAGGGCTTATCCCCCAAAAACCCGCCACTATCACAACAAAACCCAAATTTGGTGTAGAAGTGTTAAGTAACACCTTGTAGCTCGGATGGTTGTTGTTTTTGGTTGGGTCGTTGGCATGCCCAAAGGTCGGGGGTTCAAATCCATCGGAGGTGGAAATAAATTTTTACTCGACCCTCATTGGCCTGATTCGAGGTGCCACGTGGTGCCCTGTGATTGGGCCACGTGTCACGCCCGAAATGGCTCATACAATTGAGTCACCTTCCCAGTCACCTGCACAGTCACCCTGCCAACTCACTTATGCATTCGGCTTTTCATACGCCATGTCACTACCCTGTCAGCCTACAAAATCAACACCATACGCCATGTCACTGCCACACATCAATCTGTTAGTGGGCCACGTGATCGTATGAACTGCCACATCAGCGTCTATACAGTGTAGTCACCTGCCACATTAGCACTCGAAAATACCAAAACTACATGCCACATGTCAGCCTCTAGTGCTGCCACATTATCTTGGTGACGTCATCATGCTGTCATCTTCCACGTCATCCTGACGTCAACAATACATTCTATTGACTTTGACTTTTTTCCCTATTTGGGAAAAATTTCAGATCATGATAACTTCGCCATACAATGTCCATTTTCGAAAAAGAATATACTGTCGGAATCAACATGACGAGCACTATGCGATGACATTGGTTTCATCTGAATCCGAGAACTTTGAATTTTTGGCCTTTTTGGATCCATTTGGATTAATATCCTATTGAAGAGAAAGACAAAGATGAGGAAATACCCTAGTTGTGTGGGGGAAAATAAATTTCCAAGGAAGAGGGAGTTATGAAAACCCAATTCTAGTAGTAGAAAATGACTATGTAATAGAGAATGAAAGTGTTGGTGCTATTTAAGTTGTTGAATGGGTATATCTATTGGAGACTAACTGCATCATTGAAAATGTTAAAAAATGTTGGCATGACATGATTATTCCTTGTGGTGATGTGATGGAAAATCTAATGTGCAATAAGATACAGTTGTAGGCCATGGTGGATGGCCCTATATGGGTTTGAAAAAGGATGGTGTTGTAATTGGGACCTTTTTGCTCCATTTAGGTAATGGAGTAAGTTTGAGTGCAAGATTAAGATTACATAGGTGGAAGTCATTGAATTTAGAGAACTAGTAAGGTGGAGTATGGATTGGGAAGTGCCCAAACCCTGATCGTTGGGATACCTCCTTTCTCTTTTTATGCTTTATATCTATTTTTACTTGAGTCCACTTAGTTAAGTTATATAGTTTGATAATAAGTGGTGAATCGTTCAAATGTTAGTCTCAAAATTTCAAATCATTTTATTGTAAGATGGATGAAACCTATGTTATAGATTGAGGTTTAAGTTATAAAATGATATAAGGTGCAACCAATATGTCGCGTAAGTTATAAATTGACTTTAAGTGCAAAATATATGTACAAACCTATAATATTGAGAACTCTTATTATACCTGTCGATAGGCATGGTATATAGCTTTGAGTTAGGTTTGACTTTCTATTAGTTCATGGTTGACCATAAAATATACATTCATTTATCCAAAGTTTTAAAAAATAATGATTTATTTTAAATTTTAAATCTCATTTATCTGATATCTTATTGGTCAAAGATTTTGAAGTCTTATTGTTTCCTTCACTTCCCCCAATGTTATTGTAATAAATATTTCTTATATTTTATGTATACTATCAAAAGTTGGAGGCCCATTTTGCACAATTCTTACTAAAGCTGCCAGTAAATAACAATATCACATTTATTAGTGCCAAAATTATTGACCTATGCAAATCTAAAAATATTCCTTATGGCTATAAAACTTCACACGTGGTGTGTATTTGTTTTAGTAGTACCACTTCCCTCGAACATTTTTTTGAAAAAATTATTACACGCTTACGGAAGGAAACAAAATCTATGTAATTCAAGGTATATTCAACATATGTTATACTTTGTTGAGGGGGAAAAAATGGATATTTAATCTTTTTTAAATATGTTGTTTAAACAGGACCATATCAATATAGGTTTTTAATCTTTTATATTACTTAAATAATATTTAAGTAAGAAAACAATTTAATCAATGAAATTTAAGATTGGCGTATATTAATTAATTTAATCAATTTTTCATAATAAAAAAATAAACATTTTTTGAAAAAGTTGAAATTAAATGTTGTTAATGCATGCTTATGATTAATGCGGCCTATGTGAAAAAATATCATATTTTAATATATAGTATTTAATGCATATCTACAACTCTTGCTTCATTATACATGCATAGTTCATTATACGTTCATAGCTGCATGTATAAGCTGCCATGCAGCCTTGTTATATTGAGAAATTTTGTGTGTGTTGTTGGGAAGTGTTGCGTCAAATTTTATTTCCATGAGACATGCTAACAAAGTGTATCACATCGAGTATATGCCAAGGAAAGGGGTCCACCGTTTATAAAACAAAGCAAGAAATTATTTTAATATTTTAAAATTAAATTATTATAAAATTTTATACGCAAAAAAATAATATAAATATGTATGATAAGCTTAGGCTAAGGAGAATATCTATGTTTTTTTGGTAGCGTTTTGGGAATGGTTGTCTATACAATTTATATATTCATATTATGTATATGTATACTAATGAGATATACATTATTAAAATAAAATAGAAATATGTTAATAATAATTTTAATATTTTAAATAAAATAACTAAATATTTAAATTAGATTTGATGAAAATTTAACAAATAAAAGTGACACAAACATGTAGAAAAAGTTTATTCTTAAAAGTGAATCATTGATGTTTTTTCATGAATTTGTATGTGTATATATACTTTTATTTTAAATAATAAAATTAAATCATATAAAAAGTTTATACATAAAAGTTTACAAACATATATAATAAGTTTATTTTAAAGAAATATTAAAAATAAGTATGTGAAAATTTAGTTTTTAAAAAAATGTAATTTACAAACTCGAAGAGGAGGTGGAGGGTTATCATCTATTGAATTTTTAAAAAGGTAAGTAATTATTTTTTTATGGTTTAGAATTTTATCTACTTGTTTAAATTTTTTTAAGAGAAGTATTTCTAAATTATTATATTCTTGATGAATTAAATTTTTTTTTAGGATGGTTTAGGTATTGTAACAAATGTTTTGAAATTATGATGTAATGTGAGTGTATGTAGGACATTTAGGAGACCAAGATTTTCATTTTACACCCTTTTAGTTTAACAAACATGACAAATTATTTTGTTCCACAACCTTTTAGGAATTGTCTAATGCCATGTTTCACTATGGAGATCGTGAGAGTTTGTTCTTATTTTAGCAATGTTGATTTTCTTATTTACGATAGTCAAAACAAAGAGATACTTTTTATATTCTAGATTAGGATTGATATTTATCCTCTAATTCTTTATTGCACCACAATTTCTCCTTAAATTTAGTTGTAATAATATTTTAAATATTATCATTATTCTACAGAGTGACCTCTTCCTTGATTCCCTAATGATTTAGCCAAGATATCGCATTGTTATGCCAATTCTAATTGATCCATGGGGGCTTTTGACTAAATTTTGAAGCAATATTAGGAAACTTGTTGTCTTGCATGTTATTTATCTTGTTCTTATACATTAGGTTCCTAGTCATATCCATGATCTCAATGGGAAAATGAATAAATTCTATGAGGAGGATATGATAGGGTGTATTTCCTTTATTTTGAGATTATAAGTTATAAAATTGTTGAATTTACTCTATCCTTTTACATGATTCTCTAGAGATGATGGAACCCAAAACTTCATAACCATATAAGATAATTGTAGTGTACTTAACCCCCAAAATTTAGAGAAATCACATAAATTGTAGTGCAAAACCGAAGAACACAAGAGAAAAGAGTGATAAAAATAGAGATCTATGTTCACTTGTCTCTTCAAGGGGGAAACCTCCAAGATCAATGCTCAAAATACAATATAAATTCTTCACAAAACAATACATAACCTTTTAGTCAATATATAGCTATCTGTAGAGAATATTAACTACCTATGGGCCCCATATAATGAGGGTTGACCAACTAATTTGGGTTTTATTACTAAAAAAAACCCTTTATTACAATGATTTACTATTAAATAACTATTTAATGGGCTTTATTCAAGGAAGGTGGCCTCATACATTAATAAAGTATCCAAGTAAGGGGGTTAGGGTAGGACCTTAACATGCCCTCCCCCTCTAAAAGAAACATTGTTCTCAAGGTCGAAGAAGAATAAATTGTTGTAGAACGACTACTAGTTCTCATGTGACATATTCTAGTTGCATAGCTTTCCACTTGATCAAAACTTCCTTGATTGTTGCTGAATGGTTCTCTCTGGTATCGAATACTACTTCTGGTTGGAGCCGAATGGAAACTTCTTCATCAAGTTCTATATGGTTGGTATGCACTTTGGAAATTGATCCCAAAACTTTCTTCAAATGGGACACATGAAATAATAGATGAATCTTGGAGTGGGTTGGGAGAGACAACTTGTAGTTGACTTGATCAATGCATTGTATGATCTAATAGAGACCATAGAACTTGGGAGCTAGCTTCTGGGGAACTTTATATTAGAGTGATGTCTATTTATAAGGTCATGTGAAAATAAAAACTTGATCACATTCATTAAAAGAATGTTCAGATCTATGTTGATCAACTTGTTGTTTCATTCAATTTTGCACCATAAAACAAGTTGATCTTGATGATATGGATAATGGCTTCTCTCGCATGAAACATTCTATCTACTTCATGAACCTTGGAGGTGCTTGGTACATAGGATGCCACTAATAGTGAATTTTGGCCATAAATAAATTCATATGGTGTCATTTTAGTAGCTCCATGATAAATGGTGTTGTACCACCATTCAACAAGGGGAATTGATCCAGGTGGATATTGGTGGCCACCCACCTATTCCAACTGGCTCCTCATGTCCGTTTTTGTTCAGCATGTCTTTCTGTACTCGAGGAAGCCCTCGTGCGACAAAGGAATGAAATGATGGGAAACTTCACACAGATCCTTCGACGGTTGCCCATGGGAGAAGCATCTTCATTAGGAGGCCATGCAACCCCCTTAAAGGTACAAGTAAATTTTTATATTCCATTATTTGAAGGACTGATAGATGCAGATGATATAGATAAATGGTTAAATCTGCTCGAAGGATGTTTTTCGGTCCACAAATTTTTCGATCGAGAAAATATCACATTGTACTCCTCAAGTTCATTCCCCATGTTAAAGACTGGTGGGATACCTACTCTGAGCAAGGGTCGTGGAGGAATCTGCAATTTTTGTGGTGGCCCCTACATGGGATTCCTTCCGGGATGCCACTAAATAACAATACTACTCTGTTGGAAGCTACGAGGATGAGCACACTAGATGGACCACCCTACGTCAAGAAAGGGACCAAAAAGTACCATACTTCACCAATATTTTCCATACCCTCTGCACCAAATTAGGTATCAAATATTTTAAGCATCATCTGGTGCTCAAATACCGTGGTTGTTTTCATAGATACATTCAAACAAAAATGGATTTCCTATAGATTGCCTCATTGGGCACAACTTATAGATATGTTGCCAAGATCGAGCAAAAAATTAAATAGAAACGACGATAGTTTGGATCTGCAAACCCCTCACATTCGAAGCAGGGAAAAGGAAACCCCAACCCACACAACAGGGGACCAAGTCATGATGGTCTCCCTCAGGACAATCCATCCAAGCTGCAACACAAGAAGGGAAATGAGAAGACGAAGAAGGACACGGGAAAATGGTGTGAGTACCATAAAATTCCTTGGCACAACACCGATGAATACCGCTCCAAGCAATCCCTCATGGTCGAGCTGAAGGCTTCTGATTCAGAGGATGATTCTGATTTTGAGTCAAACCCTGAAGGACAGAAGCAGATTATCAATGTTGAACCGAGTGCCACGATCGCTACCATCAAAGTTCGGCCAAGAGAACCAGAAGAACCATAGGAAGGGGAATGCCTCTTTCACATGCAGATGTGGGTCAAGGGGGCTCCAATTCACTTCATTGTCGACAACGGTAGTTAGAAGAACCTGATTTCAGCAGAGGTTGTCAAGTGCATGAACCTGCCAATGACACCGCACCCACAACCCTAACCCATCAGATGGATTCATCAAGGAAGAGATCTCTATGTCAACCAATAGTGTCATCTATCCTACAACATCAATCCTTTCAAAGATGAGGTACTGTGTGATATTTCTACCCTTGAAGTTTGTGATTTTCTTTTAGGACAACCATATTTGTGGAGGCGTCATGCTGTGTATGAGTCTAGACCCTGTTATTATTACCTTGGGTAGACAATTGTACAGGATCCCAGAGGTGGCACCGCCTACTGCTATTTCTTTAATCTTTGCTAAGCAATGCAGTAATGTCATTTAAGAGACCAGGAAGTTCCTATTCTTTGTGATATGTGCTCACAATAAGTAGAAGGTCTCCTCCACATCTGTGGCCTCTACAAAACACCTCTCTTTGAAGCAGAAGTAAGTGGACAGGATCGTGGAAGAATAAAGAGACATCTTCATATCACCTACAAGGGTACCGATACACTACCAAGTCAAGCATCCAATTGATATGACCGTCGGTTCACCTCTACCTTATGGACTAGTATATCGACGCTCACTGATGGAGGATGGCGAAATCAAGCATCATATCCAAGAGATTCTTCAAAATGGGGACATCAGACCTAGATCCTCCCCTTGCGGAAGCCCGATTGTACTAGTGTAAAAGAAGAACGAGACTTGGCGACTATGCATTGATTACAAATCCTTAAATAAAATAATAGTTAGGAACTACTATCCCATTCCGAGGATCGATGACCTTCTTGACCAACTCAAGGGGGAAAATTTCTTCAGCAATATTAACCTAAAGTCTGGCTACCACTAGGTTTCGATCAAACCAACGGATGTCTAGAAGACAACCTTCAAGTCTAAGGCAGGTCTCTACGAATGGTTAGTCATTCCCTTTGGCTTAACAAATGCACCAACCACTTTCATGAGGTTGATGAATGATGTATTGAGACCCTTAACCAACTCCTTTGTGGTAGTATATTTGGATGACACCCTCATCTTCAGCAGAATGTGGGAGGAGCACATGCTGCATATTCAACATGTTTTTATCACTCTGCGACAGCACAAGGTTTATGCCAACTTGGAAAAATGCTCTTTTGGCATGAACATGGTCTAATATCTCAGATACATTGTTGATGAGCATGGGGTACATGTTGATCTAGCTAAGATCCAAGTCATCCGTGACTGACTATATCCTACTACACTGACCAAGCTTTGGAGCTTCTTAGGACTCGCCAATTTTTACCGACGGTTTCTGTTGGGATTATCCCATATTTCCAAGGCCCTCATCCAGGTGAACAAGGGTGGTGGTAGGGCACATTTTGTTTGGGGGAAGGAGCAACAATGAGAATTTGAAGATCTGAAACATCATTTGTGCTTAGCTCCAATACTCTCCTTGCCCGATATGAAACAACCATTCGAGTTTGAGACTGATGCATATGACTATAATGTGGGCACATTTCTCACTCAGCATGGGCATCTGGTGGCATACCATAGTGAGACACTCTCTGATAGTTTTCGTAAATAACCCACCTATGAAAAGGAAATGCATTCCATTGTACAAGCCTATCATCAATGGAAAAATTACATTATGGGGATAGATATGATCATACACACTGATCACAAGCCTCTGAAGTTCATACAAACATAGGGGAAATTGTAGAATGATCACCATCAGAATTGGTCCACCTATCTGCAACAGTTCCCTCTCAACATCTAGTATAAGACAGGTGTATCCAATCATGTTGCTAACTACCTCAGTCCACCTCCTATGGTTTCACTTACCATTGTGCTCCATTCTTGTGGACATGAAACATTGGAGTGGCCCCAACTTTACCAGCAAGATCCGGACTTCACCACCACATATCATCTCTTGGGTATAGTCGCCATTGTCATTGATTTTCAAATTTAGGATAGACTCTTATGACACCTAGGAAATCTCTATGTTCCTACAAGCGAGCGTGCAAAGATGATTTTGGATGCTCACTACAATTGAGTGGCATGACATTTTGGCATAAAGAAAACTATTGCAGTCCTTCAGAAACATTTTTATTCGCCAAAAATTTGACAAGACGTCAACAATAATATCAGATCTTTCACTGCCTTCATCATTGTCAAGTCGACCATCAAGAAGAAATTCTTATACACCCCTCTTCCTATTCCCGAGAAGCCATGGGAATCCATCTCCATGGATTATATGTTTGGTTTTCCATCCACCAAACATGGACATGACTATGTGTTTGTGGTCGTTGATCAGTTTTCGAAGATGACCATCCTGACAGCCTATAAGAAGAATGTCATAGTGAAAGATACTACCAAGCTCTTCTTTGAACGATTTTGGGTTCAATTTGGGATACCACATACCATCATCTCCGACTAAGACAACATGTTCCTCAACACCTTTTGTTTGAGTCTCTGGTCTCTGTTGGACACCAAGCTCAAAAAATCCACTTCTTTCCACCCCCAAACCGATGGCCAAACCGAGGTTGCCAATCAAATGATTGTTCACATCCTGTCCATGTATAATTCTAAGAATCCCCATACATGGGATGAGATTCTCCCATATGTCCAACACAACTACAAAAGAGCTCTCCATAGTTCCACTGACCATATCCCATTTTAGGTGGGTCTAGGATTCCAACCCTTGGGACCCATTGATGTTGCACTTCCTCTTACCACCACATAGACAAAATCTTCCCCTAATCAATCTATGATCGACAAAGCCACTAGATTCATTAAGAAGATTCAACACATCTGCCAACATGTACATGATATTTTTCAAAAATCCAATGCTAAGTACAAGCAACACCATGATAATCACAGGGTACCACACCAGTTTCAGGTTGGACACATATTTTGGTTACAGTTGCAGAAGGAGCGTGTCACCGGGCCCCATAGGAAGATTCAATCACTTCATTATGGGGCTTACACTATCACTAAGGCTATGGGTATAAATTATTTTGAGCTCAACACTCCACCCTTCCTTGGTCTTCATCTAGTATTCAATGTGGACCTCCTTTGGCCATGTTTTACACAATTATTGGACACCTCTCAGATCTTCGAACAACTAATATGAACATAGCTCAACCCTGACTACATGGAACAAGAATCCACCAATATGATTGTGGACACACAGGTCAAGGGCACTCGCTAGGAGCGGATCTAGCTTTATCGGGTTGGCAAGGCAGGGTAACTCCTACACCAAGGAAAGTGGCTCACCTGGGGCCAAATCAAGCAGAAGTTTCCTCACCTGATGGGGGAATTCAATGTAATGGAGACCATTTCTTTCTAAGGAAGGAGGATTGATCCAAGTGGATATTGGTGGCCACCCAACTATTTCAACTAGCTCATCGTGTCATTTTTTGTTCATCGCGTCTTTATATACTGATTTATAATTGTGAGTTCTACACTTCTAGGGTTGTCTAAAGCCTCACACATTCTCCATATGGATACAGGTGGCCTCTCGCCTAATCCAACTGGCTTATTTTGTATGTTTTCATGTGAGCACATATTTTTGTACTTTCAGAGATGTTTTGGGTCCCTAAACATTGTTTTTTTTACTCACCATAGTCATAATGTAGATAGAGTCAGAGTCTGATGGTAGAATGTGTAGTTCTCTGAAATATATTTCCAACGAGCTATCACATGCCTAAAATAGAGGTCATTTCTAAAAGTTATGACCCTAGGAAGTTGAGGTACCAAATTAAACCAACTTACCCATAGGGACTACATGACTTTTGGAATTTCACCTTCTAGGGTTAGGTTTCTGGATGTCTAGGGTTTTGGAATTCATGAGTAATATGAAAAGGGCCTCAGGAGCCTCATTGTAATCAATTCATCTCAGACGGATGTGCGTAGCATCCACATCTCTTCTAAGAGATAGCTACCACCATAAGAACCAGAGGAAGGGGAACGCTTATTTCTGATACTCTCCGTAAATACACCACCTATGACAAGGAACTGTATTTCTTTGTACAATCTTTCTGTCAATGGAAACATTACATTCTCGGGACAGAGACCATCATACAAACTGATCAAAAGCCTCTGACGTTCACAAAGACAGAAGATAAATTGTAGAATGATCACCATCATAAGTGGTCCACCTACCTGTAGCAGTTCCATTTCAACATCAAGTATAAGACATGTATCTCCAATCATGTCATTGAATACCTCAGTTGGCCTCCTGTGGCTGCACTTACCACTGTGCTCCATTCCCGTGGACATGAAACATCGAAGTGGCCCCAACTTTACTAGCAAGATTCAGACTTCGCCACCACATATCAGTTCTTGGGTACAGGTGCCACTGTCAGTGATTTTCACATTCAGGATGAATTCTTATGCCACCTGGGCCATCTCTGTGTTCCTACAAGCGAGCTTGCAAAGATGATTTGGGAAACCCACTACAATTAGGTGGCAGGACATTTTTTCATAGAGAAAACTATAGTCGTCCTTCAGAAACATTTTTATTGGCCAAAACTTTGACATGACATGAAAAAGTATATCAGATCTTGCACTATCTGCGTCATTTCCAAACCGACCATCAAGAAGAAAGGATTATACACCCCTATTCCTATTCCTGAGAAGCAGTGGGAATCCATCTCCATGGATTACATGTCTCGTTTGTCATCCACCAAGCATGGAAATGACTGCGTGTTTTTGGTCATTGATCAATTTTTGAAGATGACCATCCTCACAGCCTGTAAGAAGAATGTCACAGTGGCAGATACTGCCAATATCTTCTTCGAATGAGTTTGGGTTCACTTTGGGATGCCACAGAGCATCATCTCCGACAGAGACAACAGGTTCCTCAACACCTTTTGGTCGAGTCTCTGGTCTCTATTGGACACCAAGCTCACAAAATCCACTTCTTTCCAGCCCCAAACTGATGGCCAAACTGAGGTCGTAAATCAGATGATTGTGCACATCCTGCGCATTTATAATTCTAAGAATCCCCGTACATGGGATGAGATTCTCCCATATGTCCAACACAACTACAACACGACTCTCCATAGTTCCACCATCCATAGCCCATTTCATGTGGGTCTAGGATTCCAAACCTTGAGACCCATTGATGTTTCACTTCCTCTTGCCACCACATAGACAAAATCTTCCCCTGTTCAATCTGTGATCAATAAAGACACCAGATTCATTGAGAAGATTCAACACATTTTCCAATAGATACATGATATTTTTCAAAAATCCAATGCTAAGTACAAGCAACACCATGATAATCAAAAGGTACCACACCAGTTTCAGGTTGGAGACAAATTCTGGTTACATTTTCAGAAGGAGCGTGTCACCGGGCCCCATAGGAAGCTTCAACCACTTCATTATGGGGCTTACACTATCACCAAGGCTGTGGGTAGCAATGATTTTGAGCTCAACACTTCACCCTTCCTTGATCTGCATCTAGTATTCAATGTGGAACTCCTTCTCCCATATTTTACACAATTATTGGACACCTTTGAGATATCCAAACAGATGACACCAAGAGAGCTCAACCCTGACTGCATGGAACAAGCATCCACCAATCAAATTGTGGACACATAGGTCAAGGGCACTCGCCAACAATGGATCCATCTTTATCGGGTTTTCAAGGCATGGAAACTCCTACACCAAGGCAAGTGGCTCACTCAAGGCCAAATCAAGCAGAAGTTTCCTCACCTGATGGGGGAACTCAACGCAATGGAGACCATTGCTTCCTAAGGGGGGAGGATTGATCCATGTGGATATTGGTGCCCACCCACCTATTCCAACTAGCTCCTCGGGTCTGTTTGTGTTGAACACATCTTTATGTACTGCTTTATAATTTTGATTTCTACACTTCTGGGGCTATCCAAAGCCTCACACATTATCCAGGTGGATACGGGTGGCCTCTCTCCTAATCCAACTATTATTTTGTATGTTTTCATGTCAACACATCTTGCTTTACTTTCAGGGCTGTTTTGGGGCCCTAAACATTGTTTTTTTGACTCACCATAGTCAAACTATAGATGGAGTCAGAATCTGACAGTGAAATGTGTAGTTCTCTAAAATACCTTTAAAACTGGCTATCACACACCTAAAACAGAGGTCCCATGCAAATTTTATGACCTTAGAAAGTTGAGGTACCAAATTACACCAACTTACCCATATGGCCCACATGAATTTTGGAGTTTCACCTTCTAGGGTTAGGTTTTTGGATGTCTAGGGTTTTTTCATTCATGAGTAATATGAAAAGGCCCTATGGAGCCTCATTATAATCAATTCTTCTTAGACGAATGCGTGTAGCAGCCACATCTCTTCTCAGATATAGCTACCACAATTCAAGCAAGTTTCAGTTCTACAGTTTTACAGTTTCATCCTATTTCATTATTTAATAGAAGATATTGTTCAATGAATATTTATGTTATTTTCCCTATCTCTGTGTTTATGGTATTTAGTCTATAATCAGTTCGTTCCGCTCCTAAATCTAGATCAATGGTATCAAACTGGTCTTCTCTTCATTTATTTTTCTTCGTACATGTTTCTGACAGGGTATGGGTACAAGATGTTGGGACTCGAACCAATCGAGCCATTACTAGATCGACCATGCCAAGCCTGACAAAAACCCATGGGAGATGAAAATAAATATGATGGAGCAGGAGATCCTATTAAAATGTTTCTTGAGGAATCCCTCACACAACAAAGGAACGAAATGATGGACAACTTTGAGTAGATCCTTCGACGATTTCCCAAGGGAGAAGCATCTTCATTAGGTGGCCATGCAACCCCTTTCAAGGTACAGGTAAATTTTGATATTCCATTATTTGAAGGACTAATAGATGCAGATGTTGTAGATAAATGGTTAAATCTTATCAAAGGATATTTTTCGGTCCACAATTTTTTCGATCAAGAAAAGATCACTTTTTCACTACTCAAGGTCATTCCCCATGTTAAGGACTGGTGGGATACCTACTCTGAGAAAATGTTCATGGAGGAATCTACAATTTTTGTGGTGGCCCCTACATGGGATTCCTTCTGAGACTCTATTAAATAACAGTACTACCATGTTGGAAGCTAAGAGGAACAACACACTAGATGGACCACCCTACGTCAAGAAATGGACCAGACAATACCAGAATTAACCAATAATTTCCATACCCTCTGCACCAAATTTGGTATCAAAGATTCTGAGCATCATCTGGTGATAAAATAATTTGGTTGTTTGCATAAATACATTCAAACAAAAATGGAGTTCCTGGACATCGCCTCATTGGGCACATCTTATAGATACGCTGTCAAGATTGAGTAGAAATTTAAGTAGAAATGACAAGAGTTTGGATATGCAAACCCCTCATAGCCGAAGCAGGGCAAAGGAAACCCCAACCCACATAGAAGGGGACCAAGTCCCAATGGTCACCCTCAGGAAAATCCATCTAAGCCATAATAGAAGAAGGGAAACGAGAAGACAAAGAAGGATATAGGAAAATGGTGTGAGTACCATAAAATTTCTTTACACAACACTGATGAATGCCACTCCAAGAAGTCCCTCATGGACGAGCGGAAGGCTTCCGAGTCAGAGGACGATTATGATTCCAAGTCAAAACCTGAAGGAGGAAAGTGAATTATCGATGCTGAACCCAATGCCATGGTTTCTACCACCAAATTCTGACCAAGCAAACCAGAAGAACCAGAGGAAGGGGAACACCTCTTTCACTCGCAAATGTGTGTCAAGGGGGATCTGATTCACTTCATTTTCGATAGCAATAGTCAGAAGAACCTGATTTGATAAGAGGTTGTCAAGCAATTGAACCTGCCAATGAAACCAAACCCACAACCCTACAACCTCGACTGGCTTCATCAAGGAAGATATCTTTGTGTCAGCCAACAATGCCTCTGTCCTATGACATCAAGCCTTTCAAAGATGAGGTATTGTGTGACATTTCTCCCCTTGAAGTTTGTGATGTTATTTTAGGAAAATAATATTTGGGGAGGCATCATGTTATGTATGAGTCTAGACCTTGCAGTGTTATTATTACCTTGGGTAGACAATTGTACAGGATCCCAGAGGTGGCACCACCTACTGCTATTTCTTTAATCTCAACTAAGTAATGAAGTAAGGTCAATTCAAAGACCGGGAAGTTCATTTTCTTTGTGATCCATGCTCATAGTAAGCATAAGTTCGCTGCCACATTCATGGCCTCTAAACAACATGTCTCTTTGCAACAAAATCAAGTGGATGGGATCGTGGAAGAATACAGAGACATATTCATCTCACCTATAGGGGTACCGACACATTGCCAAGTCAAGCATCCAATTTATCTGACCCCCGACACAACTCTACCTAATGGACCAGTCTATCGATGCTCATTGATGGAGAATGACAAAATCAGGCATGGGATCCAAGAGATTCTTCAAAAGTGGCACATCAGACCCAACTCCTGCCCTTTTGGAAGCCCAATTGTACTGGTGCAGAAGAAGGATGGGACTTGGTGACTCTGGATTGATTACATAGCCTTAAACAAAATCACAGTCGGGAACTGCTATCCCATTCCTAGGATTGATGACCTTCTTGACCAACTCAAGGGGGAAAATTTATTCATCAAGATTGACCTGAAGTATGGCTACCACTAGGTTCCCATTGAACCAATGGATGTCTAGAAGACAACCTTAAAGTCTAAGAAAGGTCTCTACGAATGGCTAGTCATGCCCATTGGCTTAACAAATCCACTAGCCACTTTCATGAGGTTTATGGATGATGTATTTAGACCCTTCACCAACTCCTTTGTGGTAGTATATTTGGATGACTCCCTCATCTTCAGAAGAACATGGGAGGAGCACATGCGACATATTCAATAGGTTTTGAGCACTCTGCGACAACACAATATTTATGCCAACTTGTAAAAATTCTCTTTTGGCATAAACGAGGTACAATACTTGGGCTACATTGTTGATTAGAATGGGGTACATGTTCATCCAGCTAATATCCATGTCAGTCATGATTGGCCAACCCCGACCACACTAGCTGAGCTTCAAAGCTTCTTAGGACTTGCCAATTTTTACCGACGGTTTGTGTTGGGATTCTCCTATATTACCTAGGCCCTCATCCAGGTGACCAAGGGAGGTGGTAGGGTCATGTTCGTGTGGGCGAAGGAGAATAAATTATCATTTGAAGATATGAAACATTTTTTATGCTCAGCTCCAGTACTCTCCTTGCCTGATCTGCAACAACCATTCAAGATTGAGACTTATGCATCTGACTATGTTGTGGGCACAGTTCTCACTTAGCACCAGCATCTGGTGGCATACTATTGGCACAGGGGCATACCCAGGGTTCAACTCTTGCAACGCACCCAAAAAACCTAACTACTGGCCCTTTCGGAAACACCTGCAAAGCATATCCAATCTCACCCGAAGTAGAAATAGGGGGTTGCAGGGCACAGGTGTCTACAATCATAGGAAATGCAAAGTGGATCCAGGACAACAACACACAACAATCTAGTTATTATTTATCTCACTTAAGCCTACTTTGAAATTTATATCTCAGATCTAACACAACAATGCAATAAAAATATAACATATGGCAAATAACACAACATCAATCACAGAGAAAAAAAATATATACGTGGTTCACCCTCTCCCTAGGGATACAACCACATAACTGTGTTTCTTGATATATTATATGAAAACATACAGTTCTATCTGTGCACTTACTTGCAGATCTCTCTCTCTTTCTCTTGTCCCTCCCTGTAAACCTAGCTGCAAGGTTGATCTTCACACCCAACTGAAGATATTACAATAAAGCCTCACACTGTTCTCTACAACAATACTCTGCAATGAATAATAACAACCATAGTATCAATGAAACAACCTAGAATGAACCCTCCCAGGTCTTATAGACCTTTATTTATACATTACATGGAAAAAGTCTAGGTGTCAAAACCCTAGATCCAAAACCCTAGGTGCAAAAACCCTATGTCAACTTGACTTGTGCTCTAAGGGCTTCACCAACCTGTCTTTCCTTTTTTTCCATGAGGTGATCCAAAGAACTCGTTGATGTCTTCTTTCGCTTGTTGATTTGTCCACGATCCGTTTTCCTTACTGCTTTATCTTCCTCGATCTTCTTTTCCAACGGCTAGATTTTCCTTATTTTTCTCCTTCTTTTCCCACTTGACCCTTCCTCGATTTATGTATCTTCCATGCAGTTTGTACTTCACATTTCTTCCTTAATGTTTGCTTCCTTTCATATCCAAGGGTCAACAGGCCCCCGACACTCACATGTGACTCGTCTCAAGTCACTGCAAGACTGAACCTTCTTTCTTACTTCAACTTTAGACTGTGCGGAGTAGCCTGTGATTTCTTCTTAGTCCATCCCTTCCTTGTGCAGACTATCATTTCTTTGTCTCATACCTAGTTTCAACTACACCTTGTACCTAGACACTTCTTCCTTGTAATTTTACTAGGAGCTGCGAGACAGTTGGTTGGCATAATAAAATTTCAACTGTATCCCATTTACCAAACCCTCTTTCCATTCTCCATTAAGGGTCTTCAATTGCGCAACTCCTCCTTCTGTAACATAGGAAACTTCAAATGGTCCTAACCAATGTGTCTTGAACTTCCCTAGATGCTTCATGAACCTGTTGTCATATAACAATACCAAATCTCCCTGCTTAAATTCTTTTCTCCTAATGTGTCTGTCATGATAATACTTTTCTCTTTCTTTCTATACCTGCTGATGAAATACTACAATAAACCTATCTTCTTCCAGTTCAGTAACTTCGCAAGCCTGTCTTGAACAACACCTATGTCATCCATACCTGTAAATGCTATGATTCTTAAACTAGGAACCAAGTATTCCATAGGTACCACTGCTTCCAAGACAAATACCAACTTAAATGGGGTATGTGTTGTTAACTTCTTGCATGTATTTTTGTAGGCCCATAATATTGTTGGAATTATTAAATCCTAATAATCTTTGTTAACACTACAAATCTTAGTCAGCATTGTCTCCAAGATCTTATTGAAAGCTTTGACTGTACCATTCGCCTGTGGGTGGTATGGAGTACTCTTGTGATGGTGAACTTGAAATTCCTGAGTCAAGGCTTCAATAGTTTTGTTGATGAAGTGTGTTCCTTGATCATTCATGAGGATCTTCGGGCATCCAAAACTCATTATGATATCCTCAAAAATTAACTGCATAGTTGTAGTTGCACTACAATCCTTAACTGTGCTTGCTTCTACCCATCTGGTCAAATAATATGTCACAGTGATAATATATCTAGCTCCCATGTGCCTTCTTGGTGGGTTAATAGGTCCCACAAAGTCAATGGCCCATTTCTTGAATACTTTTAATGTTAATTGTGGTGCCAAAGGAATCTCATACCTTCTAGAAGGATTTCCTATTCTTTGAAATACATCGCAGGATCTGTAGTATTCCTTAGCATCCTTATGTAAAGTAGGCCATCAGAGGCCAGCTCTAAGAACCTTTTGTGTTGTTTCTTTCCCTTCATATTGTCCTCCTGCGATGCCTTCATGCACTTCTGCCAGAATCAATGGTCTTTTTTCCTCCATAACACATCTCCTCAAGATCTCATTAGGTCCCATCTTATACAATTGTCCAACTATAAGTTGAAAGTCTATAGCATAGAATACCAATTGTTTATTCTGAATGACTGTGTACTCGCAATGTGCCATTCCTGTGGACAAGAACTGAACTATCTCGACGAAGTGATCGTCGAATTTCCTGATGGCCAACAACTGTGCATCTGGAATTGTATCCTCTAGACTAGTAGGTTCCTCTCCATGTTCCAACCTAGATAAGTGGTCAGGTCCTTTATTCATTCTTCTTGGCTTAACCACAATATCAAAGTCATATTCTTGGAATAGCAGTAGCCATATGCATATTATTCCCCCCAACACTGGCTTGTTGACTAAATATTTTAATGCAGAGTGATCAATGAACATCTTAAAATGTCCTCCCATCAAATAATGTCTAAATTTCTACAACGCATAGACCATATCCAAGCCTTCTCTTTCAGTCGTAGTGTAGTTCCTCTCAGCTATATAAATCTTCTTTCTAGCAAAGTATATAGGGTGGTTGATGTATCCTGAACCCGACTGTGCTAAAACTGCTCCTAATGCAATGGGTGAGGCATCAACATGAAAATTGGACTCCTTAATCCAATCTGGAAAAACCAAGATTGGCGCAATGACCATTTTCTTCTTTAGTTTGTCGAAGCTCTGCTGGCATTCTTTTATCCATTGGAACTTGTTGTATTTCTTTAATATCTTCTCCATAGTGATGTTATCTATGCATAACCCTTAATGAAATTTATGTAGTATCGAGTGTGGCCCAATGCAGTGTGTAGCTGTCTGATTGAAGTAGGGGGAGGTAGATCAACAATTATGGAAATATTGGAAGGATATACCAACAATCCCTGCTTACACACAATATGCCCTAGAAACACTCCAAAGGGTGAAAATAAAACACACTTTTTTTAAATTCATGGAAATCTGACATTGCCTACATTTATATAACATCAATCTTAAACATTCAATATATTTTTTCAGTAAGCCAAAGATAGTCCAATCATCAAAATAATCTTCTAGGAACTTGTGTAAGAAATCCTTAAATGATTTGAACACCACCCTGGAAAATATGGTTGGTGCATTCTTCAATCCAAAGGGCATCACTGTGTACTGAAAAGAACCCCATTTTGTTGCAAATGTGGTCTTATGTCGATCTTCCTTAGCGATTCTGATATCATGATAATATGAAAATCCATCTGTGAATGAGTAGACCTCCTATCCTCCTACATTATCTAGAACTTCATCAATAAAGGGTGTAGGGAAGGGGTAATGTAAGAATGCATCATTCAGTTTCCTTAAATCTACACAAATCATGATTTCTCATGTCTTCTTATCTTGGACCACCATAGGGCTAATCCATTTAGATTCTTTAACATGCTCTATGATTCCTTCTTCCAACATTGTGTCCAATTCAATCCTAAATTTCTTCTTATATTTGGGATTCAATATGTATGGTATCTGGTTGATAGGTCTTGCATCTAGTCTCAGGGGGATCTTCATTTCTCCCATGGGCCCTTTAATTTCCATCATATTAGTGAACTTGGTTGGAAAGAAGTTTTGATATTCATGTAATAGCTTTGTAATCTTGTTGATGGTAGCATCATCCCAATAGTCTCCCACATTTGCTAGTTTAGGTGCTTTCTTTGTTCCAATATTAACTTTCTTTATTTTAATGGGCTTTCGAACAAAGGGTAATTCAATCCTAGGTCCTATGTCTTTGTGACCTTTAGTTTTTGCAATTTTTATATCTCTAGGGTCATCATCCCCATCAACATTAATATTGTAGCAATAATGTAACTGTTGAAGAGGTGCGGTCCATTCATCTCCTTTTTGGGTAAAAGGGAGGTTAGGTGCCTCTGAAAAGACCTTATTTCTCATAGTTTGTAAAACCTAATCTACTGTAGGGTGCTAAATTTCAAATAAGAAGGTAGCTAGAAAGTTTTGAGTCATTCCATACCAGTCTGTAGTGATGAGGTGCAGTACTACATGCAGATACCAGTTGATAGGCGTAGTATCCAATGTGTTAATGAACTTATGCACACACTGTTCTTTAATAATGTTTCCCTAGGCCTCCTCACAACTTCGCATGTGGTCCTTAGGAAAAATCTGGCCTGTGTAACGAAATTCACATCCTTCAACTTGTTCGGAAAAGCACATTGTCAATAAGGTGCAACACTGTGTCCACTCTGTGATGTTCCTCTTATGTTCTCCCCACCATGTAGTTGGTGTGGCTTTCAATGCCTCATCTAGTGCCAACATCCTCTGTTGTACTGGTACAATTTTCTCAAATTCAGTTAGAAATGTCTCTAAGTGATTCAAACCATCAAATGTTGGAAGATTACCTAATTCTGTGCCAATCCAACGAACTTCTCTGGTCATCCTGGCACATCGCCATGTGGAGACTTCATACATCCTTTTTTGCCAATTTTCTAATGCCTCTTTTGAATCTGATTAACATGTGTTTTCACTTCGCCAGCTGAGATTTCCATTTGTTGTAGGATTAATGTAATCATGTTGTCTTGCTGTCATCTTGTAATTGTTCTCTAGTTCATATGCATGGTCTTCTTCCCTAATAGGTTCTATGTATCTGCGACCTTCATCTGGGTCCAGAGGTGCGATTACTTTAAGGCCATTACCCTCAAAGGTCATTCTTCTCTTCTTTAGGTAAAAAAAAGTCGAATTGTTGAAATCCCAATCAATTCCTAACAACACAGGATAAGGAAAACTATCATCAACTATTTCAATTACTTCAAAATATGCAAATGTCCTTATCCCATCAATGTCTACAGGGACATGCTCTAGTCTTCCAAAGGGGATCATCGCCTGTTGATTGGCCATCCTAAGCCTGGTAGGAGAGTAAATCAATATAGGTTTTCCCATCAGTTCCCAAGTCTACTTCGTCATCACATTGACTTCTGATCCCAAGTCGAGGACCACATAGTCCACATCATAGTCTCCAATTTGAGAACTAAGGTGTAATTCCTTGTTTATCCTTCTCTTTCTAGATACTTGATGTACTTATTTATTCAACAGAGGATCTACCCTTCTTATCTCATACTGTATTATCAAGTATTGGAGCTCTTGTACATCTCTTTCATCCTTAATCAAATTAATGCAAGTACATAAGAATTCTATAAGCTTGCTTACCTCTTTTCCTTGCCTAGTAGATTGATCAAATGCTAGTGGCATTCAACATTCCCTTACTTCTGGTTGTGTCTTAGATGAAGAGGCTTGTCCTTATACAAATTATTTCCTTGCTTCCTCAAAAGTGTGCCTCTATCTCCTTGGGTCAAAAAACTGTTCCTTCTCTGCAGCTTTTCTAATCCCCGATCCTTCTACAGTCTTTCCTGGAGTCATTCTTTCTTCTCCTGTAACAACGACTCTGTCTTCTCCTGCAACAATGCCTCTTGATATTAATTGTACTTGTTGGTTTCTTCCTCATCTCTCTTGGAGTTTGGCCAACAATACTGGACAATCTTTGATGACATGATCAAATGAGTTACAATAGTTTCAAGTGGTACAAGGGTTCTGACAATCCCTTGCTAATTTTCCTGGCTACGCACAGTTATAACAAATGATTTGTTCTCTACCTCGAACCATACCTCCACCTCGTCCTCTTCCTCTGAATCCACCGCGAGGGTTGAAGTTTCCTTTTCCCAGGGAGTTGAACTGTACATTATTTCCTTCTTGTTTTACTTCTCCTTGAATTCTATATGTGTCCCTTGATCTTTCATGCATGAGATCATAACCCCTACAATCCTTCTCATCATGTCCCATAGAATTGCAAAATGTGCAGTAAAGATTGGTAGGTGTCTGGACATACTTTTGCATATAATAGCATTCACTAGGGTGATGTCTCATTCTACATACTTCGCACTAGGGTACATTATCCTGCTTCAAAGGACTAGGTGCTTCAGAGGCCAAGTATTCATGAAATAAGGGACAATGCTCTTTGTTATGGACCTCTAATTTACATATGATACACCATATATATTCTCTTTTATCATTTCCTTTGTCTTTCATCATATCTTTGACCTATAAAGACAAAATAGTTAACCGATTCAAGATTTGACTCATACCTAGGCTGGCTTCTCCTACAGGGGTTGCTTCTAGTTTCATGGCAATCTCCAATGATTTAGCCTGTGAAGCGACCTTCTGTTGCATCAGAGGGACTCTGATATGTTGTAAGAGAGAAATAATGAACCATTCTTTATTTTGTTCATCTGGAATGTGAAAACTCAACTGACCTGACATAGTCTTAAACCTATGATCAAACTCCCAAACAGGTTCAATGACCTTATTCTTGATCTCTTTCATCTTTGTAATGCACTGTAACTCCAACTTAGGTTTATTGAATTCTATACTCAACGTAGTCTTGATAGTATTCAACAGTTTAGGTTGTCCATGTCCTGAAACAAACTTCAGATACCAGTTCAGAGCACGATCCCTCAAGCTGGTACTAAACTAGGTTCTCTTAACAACTTCATCAGTGACTTGCTTGATACTCCATACAACTTCACATAAGAACCAATGTTGATCAGGATCTTTAGATCCATCTCCCCTAAAGATCGGTAACCTCATTTCATCTTCCATAGATCTTCCTTGATTTCTTGACTGAGTATGTGCTAAAAATTTTGTAACAGTACTTTGATTGCTCTTACTACTCTGATTACTCTGGTTACTTAATGATTCTAAAAAAACAAGAGGAATTATATTACTTACTTCAACAATAGGCCCAGTTCCTAACTTTTTTAGTTCTCCTTGGAGAAGTTCTTAGGTCTGTACTTCCTCTGTTCTTGTGGATTTCAAATGCTCTTCGTCTGTTAGGTCTTCTTCTTCTCCACTATAGAATCCCTCGTCTCTGTGGTTTTTCTTAAATAGGTTCGCAAGAGGAACCTCTCTGAACAGTCTCCCACTACGTGTGTGTCCAGCCTCTATGTCACTATTATTGTCTTAATTCTTGAACATTAGCTTCACTGTATCTTCAGTATATTCTTCTCATGCAATAACATCTTAATCCTTAGCTTTAAAAGGGGTAGGAACTTTCCTCTAGGTCCCTTAAAGAAGTACCTCTCTTCTCGGCTATACGATTCAACTCTATCAATGGAAAACTCAGTAATGTACCCTCCAATAGTGATATCAAACTAGAAATACATGGTCCTAGACACAACGTTATCAACTCTCTTGATCTTCTTGATCAACATTGTTGTCCAAACCACAGGTGATCTAGATCTAATCTCAAACTGGGTATTTGCTAATCTGGATAACCACCTGTATAACTCTTTATGAATTCCTCCAAAGAAAATCTCATGTATGTCGGTGAAGATGTACCTTCCCAACCAGTCTTTTGTACTAATGTTAGGATTCAACAAAGTCCTTCTCTTGTTCTTCTATCCACTTCTTAATTTTTGTCTTCGATGGGAACCACCTTGAAATTCCCTCAAAGAGATCCTTGTCCCAACAATGGAACCATTTGTTGGCACAAGGGAAGACCCAGGGCTCAACTCTTGTAACACACCAACAAACTATAACTACTGGCCCTTTCAACAACACCTGTGAAGCAGATGCAGTCTCACCCGAAGTGGCAAGAGGGGGTTGTAAGACACAGGTGTCTACAACCAAAGAAAATGAAAAGTGGATCCAGGGAAACAACACACAACAATATAGTTATTCCTTATCTCACTTAAGCCTACTTCGCAAGATATATCTCAGATCTAACACAACAATGCAATAACAATATAACATATGGAAAATAACACAACATCAATCACAGAGAACAACAATATATACGTGATTCACTCTCTCCCTAGGGCTACGTCCACAAAACTGTGTTTCTTGATATATTATATGAAAATATACAATTATATCTATGCACTTAGCTTGTAGATCTCTCTCTCTTTCTCTTGTCCCTCCCTGCACACCCATCTATAGGGTTGATCTTTGCACCCAGATGAAGATCTTACAATACAACCTCACACTTTTCTCTACAACAATACTCCGTAATGAATAATAACAACCACAGTATCAATGAACCAACCTAGAACGAACCCTCCCAGGTCTTCTAGACCTTTATTTATACATTACATGGAAAAAGTTTAGGTGTAAAAACCCTAGATCCAAAACCCTAGGTTCCAAAACCCTAGGTCAACTTGACCCGTTCTTTAAGGGCTTTGCCAGCCTGTCTTTCCATCTTTCCCACGAGGTGATCCAAAGCACTCGTTGATGTCTTCTTATGCCTGCTGAGTTGTCCATGATCCATTTTCCTTACTACTTTATCTTCCTTGATATTCTCTTCCAACAGCTAGCTTTTCCTTCTTTTTCTCCTTATTTCCTGCTTATTTTCCCTCTTCAACTCTTCCTCACTTTATGTATCCTCTACGCAGTTCATACTTCACCTCTCTTCCTTAATATTCTCTTCCTTTGATATCCAAGAGAGAATACATACCATAGTGAGACACTCTCTGATACTGTCCGTAAATACCCCACATATGACAAGGAAATGTATTCCATTGTACAAGCCTGTCGTCAATGGAAACATTACATTATGGGGACAGAGGTGATCATACACACTGATCACAAGCCTCTACAGTTCATACATAAATAGGGGAATTGTAGAACGACCACCATCAGAAGTGGTCCACCTACCTCCAATAGTTCCATATAAACATCAAGTATAAGACAAGTATCTCCAATCGTGTCACTAAATTCCTCAGTCAGCCTCATGTGGCTGCACTTACCACTGTGCTCCATTCCTATGGACATGAAACATTGGAGTGGCCCCAACTTTACCAACAAAATACAGACTTCACCACCACAAATCATCTCTTAGGTACAAACACCACTGTCACTGATTTTCACATTCAAGATGGAATCTTATGCCACCTGGGCCATATCTGTGTTCCTACAAGAGAGCATGCAAAGCTAATTTTTGAAGCCCACTACAGTCGGGTGGAAGGACATTTTGGTGTAGATAAAACTGTGGTTGTCCTTCATAAACATTTTTATTGGCCAAAACTCTGACAAGATGTTAGCAAGTATATTGGATCTTGCACTGCTTGCCCCATTTCCATGACGGACATCAAGAAGCAAGGCTTATACACCCCTCTTCCTATTCTCAAGAAGCCGTGGGAATCCATCTCCATGGATTACATGTCTAGTTTGTCATCCACCAAGCATGGAAATGACTGCATGTTTGTGGTTGTTGATCAGTTTTTGAAGATGGTCATCCTCAGAGCTTATAAGAAGAATGTCACAGTAACAGATACTGCCAAGCTCTACTTTGAACGATTTTGGGTTCACTTTGGGATACCACAGACCATCATCTTCAATCGAGATAGTAGGTTCCTCAACATCTTTTGGTCAAGTCTCTGGTATTTGTTGGACACCAAGCTCACAAAATACACTTCTTTCCACCCCCAAACCGATGGCCAAACTGAGGTATTCAATCAGACAATTGTGCACATCCTGTGCATGTATAATTCTAAGAATCCCCGTACATGGGATGAGATTTTCCCATATGTCCAACACAACTACAAAAAATATCTCCATAGTTCCATCGGCTATAGACCATTTCAGGTGGGTCTGGGATTCCAACCCATGGGACCCATTGATGTTGCACTTCCTCTTGCCACTGCACAGATAGACTCTTCCCCTAATCAGTCTGCGATCAACAAAGCTATCATATTCATTGAGAGGATTCAGCACATCCACCAACAAGTACAGGAGATTTTGAAAATATCCAATGCTAAGTACAAACAACGACATGATAAACACAGGGTACCACACTAGTTTCAGGTTGGCGACAAAGTCTAGTTACATTTGCATAAGGAGCATCTCACTGGGCCCCATCGTAAGATTTGACCACTTTGTTATGGGCCTTACACTATCACCAATTATGTGGGTAGAAATTCTTTTGATCTCAACTCTCCACCCTTCCTTGATAATGTGGACCTCCTTCAGCCATATTTTCCACCATTGTTGGACACCTCTGAGATCGCCGAACAACTGACACCAAAAAATCTCAACCTTGACTGGATGGAACAAGAATCCATCGATCATATTGTGGACACATAGGTCAAGGGAACTTGCCAGCAACAGATCAAGCTTTATCGGGTTGTCAAGGTAGGGAAACTCCTACACCAAGGCAAGTGGCTCACTCGGGGCCAAATCGAGAAGAAGTTTCCTCACCTGATGGGGGAACTCAACGCAATGGAGACCATTTCTTCCTAAGGGGGGAGGATTTATCCAAGTGGATATTGGTGGTCACCCACCTATTCCAACTGGCTCCTCGTGTCTGTTTTTGTTCAATGCATTTTTCTGTGCTGGTTTATAATTATGAGTTCTACACTTCTGGGGTTGTCTAAAGCCTCACACATTCTTGAGGCAGATACAGGTGGGCTATCACCTAATCGAACTAGATTATTTTGTATTTTTTCATGTCAGCACATCTTGTTGTACTTTTAGGGCTTTTTTGGGGCCCTAAACATTGTTTTTTTGACTCGCCACAGTCAAACTGTAGGTAGAGTCAGAGTTTGATGAAGGAATGTGTAGTTCTCTAAAATACCTTTCCAATGGGATATCATGCGCCTGGAAAGGAGGTCATATGAAAAATATATGTTCCTAGGAAGTTGAGGTACCAAATTACACCAACTTACCCATAGGGCCCACATGAATTTTGGCGTTTCACCTTCTAGGGTTAGGTTTTTGGATGTCTAGGGTTTTGGCATTCATGAGTAATATGAAAAGGGCCTATGGAGCCTCATTTTAATCGATTATACTCATATGGATGCGCATAGCAGCCACATCTCTTCTCAGAGATAGATACCACCATTCGAGCAAGTTTCAGTTCTACAGTTTTACAGTTTCAACCTATTTCATTATTTAATAGAAGATATTGTTCACTAAATATTTGTTTTATTCTCCCTATCTCCGTGTTTATGGTATTTAGTATTTAATCAATTCGTTCCACTCCTAAATTCAGATCAGTGGTATCAGAGAGGTATCCTCTTCATTTATTTTTCTTCGTGCATGTCCCCGACAAGGTATGGGTACAAGAAGTTGGTACTCAAACCAATCGCACCATTACTAGATCGGTCGTGCCGAGCCCGACAACAACCCATGGGAGATGAAAATAAATATGATGGAGTAGTATATCCTTTTAAAATGTTTCTCGAGGAATCCCTCGTGTGACAAAGAAACAAAATGATGTACAACTTCACACAGATCCTTCGACGGTTGCCCACGAGAGAAGCATCTTCATCAGGAGACCACGCAACCCCCTTCAAGGTACATGTAAATTTTGATATTCCATTATTTGAAGGATTGATATATGCATATTTTGTAGATAAATGGTTAAATATGCTCAAAGGATATTTTTCGGTCCACAATTTTTCCAATCGAGAAAAGATCACTTTTGCACTCCTCAAGGTCGTTCCCCATGTTAAAGACTGGTGGGATACCTACTTTGAGAAAAGGGCCATGGAGGAATATGCAATTTTTGTGGTGGCCCCTACATGGGATTCCTTTTGGGATGCCATTAAAGAACAATACTACCATGTTCGAAGCTACGAGGACCAGTACACCAGATGGACCACCCTATATCAAGAATGAGACCAGATAGTATCAGATTTCACAAATATTTTCCATACCCTCCGCACCAAATTGGGTATCAAAGATTCTAAGTGTCATCTAGGGATCAAATACCATGATTGTTTGCATAGATACATTCAAACAAAAATGAATTTCTTGGACATCGCCTCATTGGGCACACCTTATAGATACACTATCAAGATCAATAAATTTTTTCAGTAGAAACGGTGAGAGTTTGGATATGCAAACCCCTCACTGCCGAATAAGGGAAAAGGAAACCCCAACCCACATAGAAGAGGACCGAGTCACGATGGTCATCCTTAGGAAAATCCATCCAAGCCATAATATAAGAAGGGTAATGAGAATACGAAGAAGGAAATGGGAAAATGGTGAGTACCATAAAAATTCTTGGCACAACACCAATGAATGTCGCTCCAAGAAGTCCCTCATGGACAAGCTGAAGGCTTTCAAGTTAGAGGCTAATTCAGATTCTGAGTCAAAACTAGAAGGAGGGAAGCACATTATCGATGTTGAACCCAGTTCCATGATTGCTACCACCAAAGTCTGGCCAAGCGAACCAAAAGAACCAAATGGAGGGGAACACCTCTTTCACTCGTAGATGTGGGTCATTGTCGACAAATATAGTCAGAAGAACCTTATTTCATAAGAGGTATTCAAGTGGTTGAACCTACTAATGACACACCACCCACAACCCTACACCATCGGTTGGCTTCGTCAAGGAACAGATTTTTGTGTCAGCCAACAATGTTGTCTGTCCTATGGAATCAAGCCTTTCAAAGATGAGGTACTGTGTGATATTTATCCCCTTCAATTTTGTGATGTTATTTTAGGAAAACCATATTTTTGGAAGCGTCATTTTGTGTATGAGTCTAGACCCCGCAGTGTTATTATTACTTTTGGTAAACAATTGTACAGGATCCCATAGGTGGCACCGCCTATTGCTATTTCCTTAATATATTCTAAGAAATGTAGTAAGGTCATTTCATAGACCGGGAAGTTCATCTTCTTTGTGATCCATGCTCATAGTAACCAGAAGGTCACTGCCACATCTATGGACTCTACACAACACCTCTATTTGTAGCAGAAGCAAGTGGACAGGATCATGGAAGAATACAAAGACATATTTGTCTCACCTATAGGGGTAACGACACACTTCCAAGTCAAGCATCCAATTGATCTAACCCCCAACACACCTCTACCTAATGGACCCATCTAGCGATGTTCACTGATGGAGAATGATGAAATCAGTCATAAGATGCAAGAGCTTCCTCAAAAGGGTCACATCGGACCCAACTCCTCCCCTTGCAAAAGCTTGATTGTACTGGTGTAGAAATAGGATGAGACTTGGATACTTTGCATTGCTTATAGAGACTTAAACAAACTCACAGTAAGGAACCACTATCCCATTCCCAGGATTGATGACCTTCTTGACCAACTCAAGGGGGAAAATTTTTTCAACAATATTGACCTGAAGTCTGGCTACCACCAGGTTCCCATTGATCCAACAGATGTCTGAAAGAAAACCTTCAAGTCTAAGGAAGGTCTCTACGAATGGCTAGTCATGCCCTTTGGCTTAAGAAATGCACCATCCACTTTCATGAGTTTGATGGATGATGTATTGAGACCCTTCCCTGACTCCTTTGTGGTGGTATATTTGGATGACACCCTCATCTTCAACAGAATGTGGACGAGCACATGCGACATATGAAACAGGTTTTGAGCACTCTGTGGTAGCACAACCTTTATGCCAACTTGGAAAAATTATCTTTTGGCATGAACAAGGTCCAATATCTGGGCTACATTGTTGATGAGCACATGGTACATGTTGATCTAGCTAATATCCAAGTCATCCGTGACTGGCTAGCCCCGACCACACTGACCAATCTTTGGAGCTTCTCAGGACTCGCCAATGTTTACCGACGGTTCATGTTGGGATTCTCCCATATTGCCTGGGCCCTCAGCCCAGTGACCAAGGGTGGTGGTAGGGCCAAGTTCACGTGGGGGAAAGAGAAACAATGAGCATTCAAAGATCTGAAACATCATTTGTGGTCAGCTCTAGTAATCTCCTTGCTCGATCTGCAACAACCATTTGAGATTGAGAGTCATGCATATGACTATGTTGTGGGCACAGTGTCACTCAACACGGGCATACGGTGGCATACCATAGTGAGACACTCTCCAATACTTTTTGTAAATACCCCACCTATGACAAGGAAATGTATTCCATTGTACAAGCCTGTCGTCAATGGAAAAATTACATTTTGGGGACAAATACGATCATACACACTGATCACAAGCCTTTGTAGTTCATACAAACATAGGGGAAATTGTAGAATGATCGCCTTCAGAAGTGGCCCACCTACCTGCAACAGTTCCATATCAAAATCAAGTATAAGACATGTATCTCCAATTTTTTTGTTGACTGCCTCAGTCGACCTCCTGTGGCTACACTTACCACTGTTCTCCATTCATGTGGACATGAAACATCATAGTGGCCCCAACTTTACCATCAAGATCCAGACATCGCCACCACATATCAACTCTTGGGTACAGGCGCCACTGTCACTAATTTTCACATTTAGGATGGACTCTTATGCCACCTGGGCCATCTCTGTGTTCCTACAAGAAAGTGTGCAAAGATGATTTGGGAATCCCACTACATTCGTGTGGCAGGACATTTTGACATAGAGAAAACTGTGGCCATCCTTCAAAAACATTTTTATTGGCCAACACTTCGATAGGACGTCAAGAAGTATATCATATATTTCACTGCTTATGCCATTTCCAAGTCGGACATCAAGAAGCAAGGCTTATACACCCCTCTTTCTATTCCCAAGAAGCCATGGGAATCCATCTCCATGGATTACATGTTTGGTTTGTCATCCACCAAGCATGGAAATGACTATGTGTTTGTGGTCATTGATCGGTTTTCGAAGATGGCCATCCTCACAACTTGTAAGAATAATTTCACAACGACAGATACTACCAAGATTTTCTTAGAATGATTTTGGGTTCACTTTGGGATACCATAGAACATCATCTTCGACAGAGACAACAGGTTCCTATGCACCTTTTGGTCGATTCTTTGGTCTCTATTGGACACCATGCTCATAAAATACACTTCTTTCCACCACCAAACCAATGGCCAAACCGACGTCGTCAATCAGATGATTGTGCACATCCTGCGCATGTATAATTATAAGCACCCCTGTACATGGGACAAGAGTCTCCCATATGTCCAACACAACTACAAGAAGGCTCTCCATAGCTCCACCATCCATAGCCCATTTTAGGTGGGTCTGGGATTCCAACCCTTGGGAACCATTCATGTTGCACTTCCTCTTGCCACCACACAGAAAAAATCTTCCCCTGATCAGTCTGCAATCGACAAAGTCACCAGATTCATTGAGTGGATTCAACACATCCACCAACACGTACATGAGATTTTGAAAAAATATAATGCCAAGTACAAGCAACACCATGATGAACACAGGGTATCACACTAGTTTTAGGTTGGAGAAAATGTCTGGTTACATTTGTAGAAGGAGCGTCTCACTGGGCCCCATCAGAAGCTTCAACCACTTCGTTATGTGCCTTACACTATCACCAAGGCTGAGGGTAGCAATGATTTTGAGATCAACACTCCACCCTTCCTTGGTATGCATCCAGTATTCAATGTGGACATTCTTTGGCCATATTTTCCACCATTATTGGACAACTCTGAGATCGCCAAAAAACTGACACCAACAGATCTCAACCCTGACTGCATGGAAAAATAATCCACCGATCAGATTGTGGACACACAGGTCAAGGGCACTTACCTGCAAAAAAATCATCTTTATGAGGTTGTCAAGGGAGGGAAACTCCTACACCAAGGCAAGTGGATCACCTGGGGCCAAATCAAACAGAAATTTCCTCACTTGATGGGGGAACTCAACGCAATGGAGACCATTTCTTCCTAAAGGGGGAGGATTGATCCAAGTGGATATTGGTGGCCACCCACCTATTCCAACTGGCTCCTCGTGTCCGTTTTTATTCAACACCTCTTTCTGTACTACTTATAATTATGAGTTCTACACTTCTGGGGCTTTCTGAAGCCTCACACATTATCCAGGTGGATATGGGTGGTCTCTCGCCTAATTGATCTAGCTTATTTTGTATGTTTTCATGTTATCACATCTTGTTGTACTTTCAGGGTTGTTTTGGGTCCCTAAACATTGTTTTTTTCACTCGTCACAGTCAAGCTATTGATGGATTCAGAGTCTGATGGCAGAATGTGTAGTTATCTAAAAGACCTTTCCAATGGGCTATCACATGCTTAAAATGGAGGTTGTATGCAAAACTTATGACCCTAGGAAGTTGAGGTACCAAATTACACCAACTTACCCATAGGGCCCACTTGAATTTTGGCATTTCACCTTCCAGGGTTAGGTTTTTGGATGTCTATGGTTTTGGCATTCATAAGTAATATGAAAAGGGCCTATGGATCCTAATTGTAATATATTATGCTCATACAGATGCGCATAGTAGCGACATCTCTTCTCAGAGATAGTTACCACCATTCGAGTAATTTTCTGTTCTGCAGTTTTACAGTTTCATCCTATTTCATTATTTAATAGAAGATATTGTTCACTGAATATATGTGTTATTCTCCCTATATCTGTGTTTATGGTATTCAATCTGTAATAAGTTCGTTCTGCTCCTAAATCCATAACAATGGTATCAGAGCAGTCTTCTCTTCATTTATTTTTCTTCGTGCATGTCCCTGACAAGGTCTGGGTACAAGAAGTTGGGACTCAAACCAATCGATCCATTACCATATCGATCGCACCGAGCCCAACAACAACCCATGGGAGATGAAAATAAATATGATGGAGCAGTAGATCCTATTAAAGTTTTTCTTGAGAAATCCCTTGCGCAACAAAGGAACAAAATAATGGACAACTTTGCGCAGCTCCTTCGACGGTTGCCCACATGAGAATCATATCCATCAGGAGGCCATGCAAGCCCCTTCAAGTTACATGTAAATTTTGATATTCCATTATTTGAAGGACTGATAGATGTGAATGTTGTAGATATATGGTTAAATCTTCTCGGAGGATAGTTTTCGGTCCACAATTTTTTCGATCGGGAAAATATCACTTTTTCACTCCTCAAGTTCATTCCCCATGTTAACGACTTGTGGGATACCTACTCTGATCAAAGGGTCGTGGAGGAATCTAAAATTTTTGTGGTGGCCCCTACATGGGATTCCTTCTGGGATTCCATTAAAGAAAAATACTACCATGTTGGAATCTACAAGGACCAGTACACCAGATGGACCACCCTATGTCAAGAAAAGGACCAGATAGTACGAGACTTCACCAATATTTTCCATACCCTCGGCACCAAATTGGGTATCAAATATTCTGAGCGTAATTTGGTGCTAAGATACCATGGTTGTTTTCATAGATACATTCAAACAAAAATGGAGTTTCTGGACATCACCTAATTGGGCACAATTAATATGTATACTGTCAAGATCGAGCAGAAATTTAAGCAGAAATGATGAGAGTTTGGATCTGTAAATGCCTCACAGCTGAAGCAGAGAAAAGGAAACCCCGACCCACATAGTAGGGGACCAACTCATGATGGTCACCCTTAGGACAATATTTCCAAGTTGCAACAGAAGAACGACAATGAGAAGACGAAGAAGGACATGGGAAAATGGTGTGAGTACCATAAAATTCCTTGGCAAAACAATGATGAATGTCACTCCAAGTAGTCCCTCATGGTCGAGCTGAAGGCTTTTGAGTCAGAGGCTGATTATGATTCTGATTCAAACCCTGAAGAAGGGAAGTAGATTATCGATGTTGAACCCAGTGCCACGGTCGCTACGACCAAAGTCCGACCAAGAGAACTAGAAGAACCGAAGGAAGGGGAATGCCTCTTTCACTCACAGATGTGGGTCAAGGGGGCTCCAATTCACTTCATTGTCAACAACGGTAGTCATAAGAACCCGATTTTAGATGAGATCATCAAGAGGATGAACATGCCAATGACACAATACCCACAACCCTACACCATCAGTTGGATTAATCAAGGAAGAGATCTCCATGTCAGCCAACAATGACGTATGCCCTATGTCATCAAGCCTTTCAAAGACGAGGTATTGTGTGATATTTCTCCCCTTGAAGTTTTTGATGTTCTTTTAGGAAACTCATATTTGTGGAAGCACCATGATGTGTATGAGTCTAGACCATGTAGTGTTATTATTACCTTGGGTAGACAATTGTACAGGATCGTAGAGGTGGCACCGCCTACTGTTATTTCTTTAATCTCTGCTAAGAAATGCAGTAAGGTCATTTCACAGACCGGTAAGTTCTTATTCTTTTTGAAGGTCACTGCCACATCTGTGGCCTCTACACAACACCTCTATTTGCAGTAGAATAAAGTGGAAATGATCATGGAAGAATACCGAGACATCTTTGTCTCACCTACAAGGGTACTGACACACTGCCAAGTAAAGCATCCAATTGATCTGACCCCCAGTGAAACTCTACCTAATGGACTAGTCTATCGATGCTCACTGATGGAGAATGAATAAATCAGGCATCATATCCAAGAGGTTCTTCAAAAGGGGCACATCAGACCCAACTCCTTCCCTTTTAGAAGCCTGATTGTACTGGTGTAGAAGAGGGACGAGACTTGGCGACTCTGCATTGATTATAGATCCTTAAACAAAATCACAGTCAGGAACCGCTATCCTATTCCCAGGATTGGTGACCTTATTGACCAACTCAAAGGGGAAAAGTTATTCAACAATATTGGCCTAAAGTCTAGCTACCACTAGGTTCCCATCGAACCAACGGATGTTTGGAAGACAACCTTCAAGTCTAAGGAAGGTCTCTACGAATGGCTAGTCATGCCCTTTGGCTTAACAAATGCACCAACCACTTTCATGAGGTTGATGGATGATGTATTGAGACCCTTCATCAACTATTTTGTGGTAGTATATTTGGATGACACACTCATCTTCAACAGAATGTGGGAGGAGCACTTGCGACATATTCAACAGGTTTTGAGCACTCTATGACAACACAAGCTTTATGCCAACTTGGAAAAATTATCTTTTGGCGTGAACAAGGTCCAATACATGGGCTACATTGTTTATGAGCATGGGTTACATGTTTATCCAACTAATATCCAAGTCATATGTGACTGGATAGAACCAACCAAACTAACCTAGCTTCAAAGCTTCTTAGAACTCACCAATTTTTACGAATGATTCATGTTGGGATTCCCCCATATTGCCTCGCCCCTCTGGCAGGTGACCAAGGGTGGTGGTAGGGCCAATATCGGGTGGGGGAAGGAGCATAAATGAGCATTTGAATATCTTAAACATCGTTTTTTCTCATCTCTAGTACTCTCCTTGCTTGATCTGCAACAACCACTCGATTTTGAGACTGATGCATATGACTATGCTGTGGGTGAAGTTCTCACTCAACATGACCAAATGGTGGCATACCATAGTGAGACACTCTTTGATACTATCCGTAAATACCCCACCTATGAGAAGGAAATATATTCCATTGCACAAGCCTACTGTCAATGGAAACATTCCATTCTGGGGATAGAGACAATCATACACACTGATCACAGGCTCTGTAGTTCATATAGACACAGGGGAAATTGCGGAACAAACACCATCAGAAGTGATCCACCTACCTACAATAATTCCATTTCAACATCAAGTATAAGACAAGTATCTCCAATCATGTCACTGACTACCTTAGTTGGCCTCCTGTGGAATCACTTACCACTGTTCTCCATTTCTATGGACATGAAACATTGGAGTGGCCCAAACTTTACTAGCAATATCCAGACTTTGCCACCACATATAAGCTCTTAGGTATAGGCACCACTGTCACTGATTTTGTCATTTGGGATAGACTCTTATGCCACCTGGGACATATCTATGTTCCTACAAGTGAGCATGAAAAGATGATTTGGGAAGCCCACTATAGTCGGGTGGCAGGACATTTTGGCATAAAGAAAACTATGGATTTTCTTCAAAAACATTTTTATTGGCCAAAACTTCGATAAGATGTCAACAAGTATATCGGATCTTACACTACCGACACCATTTCCAAGCCGACCATCAAGAAGCAAGGCTTATACACCCCTCTTCCTATTCCTGACAATTCATGGGAATCCATCTCCATGGATTACATGTCTAGTTTTCTATCCACCAATCATAGAAATGACTGCATATTTGTGGTCATTGATTGGTTTTCGAAGATGGCCATCCTCATAGCATGTAAGAAGAATGTCACAATGACAGATACTACCAATATCTTCTTCGAACGAGTTTGGGTTCACTTTGGGATACCACAAACCATCATCTCTGACCAAGACAGTAGGTTCCTCAACACCTTTTGGTCGAGTCTCTGGTATCTTTGGGACACCAAGCTCAAAAAATCCACTTCTTTCCACCCCCAAACCGATGGAAAAACTGAGGCCATCAATCATATGATTGTGCAAATCCTGTGCATGTATAATTCTAAGAATCCCCGTACATGGGACGAGAGTCTCCCATATGTCCAACAAAGATACAACAGGGATCTACATAGTTCCACCGACCATAGCCCATTTCAGGTGGGTCTGGGACTCCAACCCTTGGGACCCATTAATGATGCACTTCCTATTACCACCGCATAGACATAATATTCCCTTGATTAGTCTGCGATTGACAAAGCCGCCAGATTTATTGAGCAGATTCATCACATTTGCCAACAGGTACAAGATATTTTTAAAAAATCCAATGCTAAGTACAAGGAACGCCATGATAAACACAAGGTACCACCAGTTTCAGGTTGGCAACAAATTATAGTTACATTTGCAGAAGGACCATCTCACCGAGCCCAATTGGAAGCTTCGACCACTTCGTTATGGGCCTTACACTATCACCAAGGTTGTGTGTAGTAATTCTTTTGAGCTCAACACTCCACCCTTCCTTGATCTGCATCCAGTATTCAATGTGGACCTCCTTCAGCCATATTTTCCACCACTATTGGAAACCTCTGAGATTTCTCAATAGCTGAAACCAACAGTGATAAAACCTGACTGGATGGAACAACCATCCACCGATCCGATTGTAGACACACAAGTTAATGGCACTTGCCATCAACAGATCCAACTTTATCGGTTTGTCAAGGCAGGGAAACTCTTACACCAAGGCAAGTGGCTGACCCAAGGCCAAATCGAGCAGATGTTTCCTCACCTGATGGGGGGAATCAAGGCAATGGAGAACATTTCTTCCTAAGGGGGGAGGATTGATCCAGGTGGATATTGGTGGCCACCCACCTATTCCAACTGGCTTCTCATGTCCGGTTTTGTTCATCGCGTCTTTTTGTACTACTTTATAATTGTGAGTTCTACACTTCTAGGGTTGTCTGAAGCCTCATAAATTGTCTAGGTGGATACAAGTGGCCTCTCTCCTAATCCAAATGTATTATTTTTTATTTTTTCATGTCATCACATCTTGTTGTACTTTCTGGGTTGTTTTGGGGCCCTAAACATTGTCGTTTTTTTTTGTTTTTTTGTTTTACTTTCCACAGTCAGACTATAGATGGAGTTAGAGTTTGACAGAAAAATGTTTATTTCTCTGAAATAGCTTTCCAGTGGGCTATCACACTCCTAAAATGGAGGTCGTATGCAAAAGGTACGAACCTAGGAAGTTGAGGTACCAAATTACACCAACTTACCCATAGGGCCTGCATGACTTTTGGCATTTCACCTTCTAGGGTTAGGTTTTTGGATGTATAGGGTTTTGGAATTCATGAGTAATATAAACAGGGCCTATGGAGCCTCATTGTAATTGATTATTCTCATACAGATGCACATAGAATCCACATCTCTTCTCAGAGATATCTACCACCATTCGAGCAAGTTTCACTTCTGCAGTTTTACAATTTCAGCCTATTTCATTATTTAATAGAAGATATTGTTAATTGAATATTTGTGTTATTCTTCCCATCTCTATGTTTATGGTATTCAATCTATAATCAATTCGTTCCAGTCCTAAATCCATATCAGGAATCCACTGTGCCCATTGGTGCAACTTTTCTGAATCAAAACATCTCAAATAGGTTTCTAGGCACTTGTTGACCACTTCTATTTGACCATCAATTTGAGAGTGATATGAAGTTCTCATATTCAAATATGTACCTTGAATATTAAATAGTTATTTCTAAAATTTGTTGGTGAATGTTGGGTCTTGATCCAAGACAATGGAAGTGGACATACCATGTAGCTTAAATATCTAATCCATGAAGGCCTAGTCCAATGAGGAAGGAGTGGAAAGATAAGCTAGGGAAAAAATGAGCAGATGTTGAAAGATGATGTTAGCACATGAAACGTACTGAAGGTCATTTCCCATTTGTTTTGTTTTGTTTAGTTTTTGTTTGATTCATAACTAGTATTTTGAAAACTAGTTATCAAGTTTTGGGTTTGATTGAGTCATGTTTAAGCGAAATTGAGCATCATGTTGAGTCATAGATAGGTGGTAAGTCTTGTCTAGAATATGGTCAAGTAAGTCTTCTTTCATGGTTGTCATGGTTTTGTTGTCATGATATCATCCAAATAGGAAAGTCAAGATCCACTTCATCATGTCTTCAAGTATCATGAGGGTACGTTTTGTCATATATAAAAGGATAACTATAATTCAAAAAAACCCACTTTGTACCCTTTGTGACAGTTAACTAATCAAGTTCAAATTCGCTATTAAAGTTCCTAACATTTCGTGGCGAGGTACACTTGTCTAGAAAATCACTACAAAATTATTCCTTCCTTTTGATTAATTTTTGTGTGTGGGGGTTAGTGGTGTCCTGCCTTTAGAGTCAGTTATCATGGGTCATCATTAAGGATATTTTTCAATTTATGTTTGATTCATTAAACTGTTTGAAAATTCCCATGCTGCAAAAACTCTCACGCTGCGAAAAATTATCTCTGCCTAAATTTGTCAGTATTTCTTTGTAACGACTCTATCCTCTTATTGTCGATCATATCCTACTCGTCATCTATATAATTAATCTCCATCATTGTTTTCTATCAAGTCATGGTCACTACATAAAACCAAATTCGCTGTAAAAAATTATGTTCTTGTTGCAGAAACCCTGTTATACAAGAAAATCTCTATTCTACAAGAATTGTTGTTTGTCCCTGAATATCTATTATTGTCTAAGTTTAAAACATCCATTTTACATATTAATGACATTCATGGACCACAATAAACAAAATAAGAATACAAACAAGGCAGGGAGATCATGAGGGTTGAACCAAATGATATGCAGTTGCTAAATTCTAATCGTGTTTTCAGAGAATCATTTTCACTTGCAAAAAATGGATTGGTATTAAGGTTTAGATTGTGTGTGAGGTTTAAATTTATGAGGAGACCCTTTTCATATCTTGCACCAATAAAAAAAATATTCAAATTTCAAAAAAGTCAAGAACATATATTTTGCAGCAAATTTGTATGCTACGAAATTTCCTGTAGCAGCAATTTTGCAGCAAATTTGTACGCTGTGAAATTTCATCTTAATCATATCTTGAAAATGATGAAATGCGTTTTTCCAAAATATGTTGTGGAGACGAATCATAGTGTCATTAATTTTCTGACGAAAAATCATCCCAACCCAATTCTTTGTTCGGAAGAAAAATAAAAAAAATTAAACTATATAGATTTCACAGCGAAATCTACCAGGACACCGCGAAACTGCACAGTCAACAAAGTCAACCTCCATTCGAGGTGCCAGCTGGGACAAACAACTTCCAAAGGATATGATATACGTGTTAGACATCTGTTTCATCATCATATTGATCAACATGACATGTTTCAAAAGATATTTATTATGTTAGAAAAGATCCAAACAATTAGGAGTTAGGTGCATTTTCTGTTTTATCTTGTTGTAACAACTCCTAAAGAAAATAGAATCCAATGCAACCACTTGTGATTCGACCCCCTTAGACTAGAAAGAATAGACAGAATATATATGGTGTAATTTTGGAGAAGGAGAGGGTTCAATTGGTGAGAGATCATAGTGGATTTTATTGTTGGCATGTTTTCAGACAGAGGCAGAGTATGTATGTTTGTCATTGATGGCAAAGATCATGATCAGAAGCACAATGATAATAGCATGGAAATGGCAAGTTCAACAGTGAAGAGAAACAGTGATCATTGGATCCCATTTAGATTTCCCGATGACCGTTAGATCTGAATTCAGATAGGAGGAGTGCACAATAGAAGAGAACAGATCTCATGCGTCAGATTTGAGCCCGAGGTCCGACCGACGTTGGATCCAGGAGAACCTGAACATTCTTTAAAGTGCAAGGTGAATCGAGCTTACAAAATCCCAAAAGCAAGAGGATTGTCCATCTTCGAGAAGGACACGTGGTTACAGATCAACATTTCGCTAACTGAGAGTTCAAAGGAAGGAGTGCTCTAACCTCTCTAACTCGTGATATGCAAAATTGCGAAATAATCCTAGCCCTCAGATCGAGGATTGATCTGGACCATTGATCAGACACGATGAAGGACCATGAAGTTTCAAAATCATGATAAGATCTAGACCGTTGGGTCCATAGGACACATGGAAAAATATCGTCATTTTACTGACTGGAAAGTCAAAGGGATAGGGTTCCCTAACCTCTCAAACTCGCGATATGAGAAATCGCGAAATGCCTAAATGCGAAATTGCGACATGGAGTTTCGGGGATCGCAGCATGGATTTTCGGGGATTGTGACATGGAGCATCAAGATATCTCATCACAAGAATTGCCAAAATCACGAAATGTTGAAATGCGAAATTGCGACATGGAGTTTCAGAGATCGCGACTTGGAGAGTTGAGATGCCTTGCAATAGGAATTCACGACATGCGAAATCACGAAATGCCGAAATGAAAAATTGCGACATGGAGTTTCAGAGATCGTGACTTGGAGAGTCGAGATGCCTCACAATAGGAATTTGCGACATGTGAAATCGTGAAATGTCGAAATGTGAAATGTGAAAGGCATTTTATTTAGGCCTGATGGAGTGTCAAGATATCTCATCACAAGAATTGTCGAAATTGCGAAATGCCAAAATGTGAAATTGCAACATGGAGTTTCGAAGATCGCAACTTGGAGAGTCGAGATGCCTCACAACAGGAATTCACGACATTCAAAATCATGAAATGCCGAAATGCGAAATGCGAAAGGAATTTTATTTAGGCCCGTGGTCATAGCCAGTGGGCATATGGAGTAAGTGCAAGACCCATCAGTTATAAACCAATGGTGAAAGTTAATCAGGAATATGATCGAAGGGTTATTGTTTCTCTTCATGATTAACTGTTCAGTTACGATCCAGTTAGCAGAACAGAATCATGATTCTTGGACGGTTGGTGATTCAGTTGCTGAGGCGTTTTTGCCCAAGGAGATTCGAGGTGTAACTAAATATGAAAGTGGATAAAAGAAACACAGAGTGATCGTGTGGAGTTGGTTTTTCTGATTGAAAAATGAGTTGAACTGTAGAAAGGTAAAACTATAGCATGCGCAGTGTGAAGAAAGCTCATAGATAAGGAACATAAGTTGGACATAAGAGAAAAGGTGAAGAGAGAAGAATGTGCACATATCAAAGATCATGAAAAGGACAAAAAAAGAACAGATAGACAGAGACAACAAGTCAATCCAAATATGAACAGAGCAGAAGAATAGTGTAGCAGAGAAGAATTGCAGAATAGTGAAGAAGTGGTAAGAATTGATTTATCTGTGTTGTTGGTTATTCAATCATTTATTTGTAATAAGGGTGGTAAGGAGGTGCTAGGGAGGACTGTTTTCCTCAGAGGTTCAAGTGGGTTCTTGAACACAGGGAGTTGTAGCTTCCATTTGGGTGCATCCAAAAAAACTAGGGTGGCAGGGTGATTCAAGGGAGAACAATTGTTCTTTGTTATACATGTTGGTGCCTGTGTGACTGGAAGTTGGTGCTTCCATCCAGTTGGTGCTGGAACACTTACGGAGTTGTTTCTTCTTTCTAGTGGGTGCTAGAGAAACCAAAGAGTTGGTGCTCTCAAACAAGTTGGAGCTTGTAAAACAAAGGTAGTAGCCTCACATTGAGTTGGTGCTCAATTATAGATGATGTACAGAACTTAAAAGACTGCC
>SNQJ01S0015452.1:66153-98632 GCA_010110895.2 Picea sitchensis | reverse complement strand
AGAAATTTCATTTTCATCGAGTGATGTAGGCAACAAAGAAAAACATAAAGAAGAGGATTCTAAAAGGAAAGTGGGTGAAACCATTTCCTTGAAAATTGGGACACCTGATTGTCCAAAGAATGTTAAGATAGGTTCCAAATGTTCTGATTAAGAAAAATTGAAGTTCAGTGAGTTACTTCATGAATTTCAAGATGTTTTTTCTTGATCTTGTTGGGCCATTCATTTTTGGATAAGGAATTGTGCAAGTTTTGACTGAGCATGAGTTGTGCAAGCTTCAACAAAGGCTGGACAATAGAATGAGAAAGAGAAACAGAAGGAAGTTGTGAAAGACAATGCAACACCAGCTAAGCAACAAATGGTTGCAACAGAACAAGGAAGCGCGCAAGAAAAAATAGAAGACATGGCCTAGGAAGACATGGCCTAGCTTATATATAGTGATGAACATAATTGTAAAAGGGTTGATTAGTAGTTGTTGAAATTGTTGTTTTGGTTGGTCCATTGATTACGAGTTGGTTCCGAGATAATTGTTGGGAGTTGAGTCAAGTCAAGTCTTGAGTCTGTAATGAAATCGATCTATCAGTTTGAGAACTGGAGCTCTACAACATGAGTCTAGAGTCAAGAGTTTGTACAGTGCACTAATGTGTAATTCTAAGTCTATAATCAGAGAAAGATTCTAAAGATAATATGAGGAAGGACCTAAATTTTCAAATATGATGTGTCTCTATGTGTTTTCCTTATGCATTACAGTTCGTCTTTCTGGGTTATAAGTTCTACTCGATGGTTATGTGTTTAGATGCTTGTTCTTAATGTAAGTAGGTTCGATTCTTGCACATATATGTTTCAGATCTGTTTATGTCTCTTTTGCAAGATCAGGGATGATTCTTGAAGGCTCAACGGATCCTCTTAATTATTTTCCCTACCCTTCCCTATATATTTGTCTCAGTAGTTCTTCAGGTGATACTTCTTCTCTTCGGAGAAGATGAAAATGTCAATGCTCTAGACTACATGGTACCTTTTGTTGGTAACCTAAGAAGGACCCTGGTCTGATTAAACTTGCACCAACAAAATGGTTCTGTCGTCGAGACCTGCGTTAAAAGGGAACCTTTAGGGAGAATGCTTTCTTGGATCCATAGATATGGTATTGATCAATGGTGGGAAAGAAAATGTGATGCCTTCATATGGAAATAAGTGAAACTTAGGAGAAAATTGGTGGAAAACACTCGTGAAGCAATCTTTTAATCAAAAAGATCAAGCGACCAGTACGAAATTTTCTAGGTTAAATTCCCGGAAGAATTTTTCCAGTGGATAAAGAGGCTCCAAGAAGATCCAGAGTTCCAAGGACGAGCCAAGAGGATCTTTGTGTGAGACACTAAAAAGCTAGAATCACTTCATAGGCTGGATTATACAGTCACGCGAGAAGTTGATTTTTGGGTCAGCGCCACATTAGAAGGATATATCATCGAATTTGCAGTTGATAACCACCAATCTTTCTCGCGAGAAGAGGTGGTTTTAAAGAAATATGCAAGGGGAAGACCTTTGAGATAAATCCCCCTGTGGATTAAGGTTTTCTTGATGGAGGAGGGGATGTTGACTATGTCCCCGACTGAGATGGCAGTGTAAACACCCTCAATTGGGGTAGGGAGAGGTGGGGTGAGAGTCATTGCATGAGAGAGGGGAAGGGTTATTTGACATATGGTGGGGAAACAACAAGAAATGGACTCAATAGATGAGCGAGCCTTGAAGAGAGCCACCATAGTTGAGAATTGGTGGCATGAAAAGATCAAGAAAGCAGTAAGACAGTCCGAGAAGTTGAGGAAAGAAGGAAGATCAGGGGAAGTAGAGGAAAGACAAAGGGAAGAATTGCAGAAGATGAGAAGACAGGAATGACTGGCCAGTCAAAGATTAAATGAGAGAGAAGGACAGAGAGAAAGAAGTCCCCAGGAGGTGGGACAAGAAGGAGAAGGTGCAAACGTAAGAGAGGAAGAATCCGGCATGAATCTTGAAGAAGAAAGAGAAGATTCAGCCCTAATAATAGGAGAGATCGGGAATCTGGCCGAAGAGATCTTCCCAGTGGAAGAAAATGAGACCCCCCAGATCAAAGAAAATTTCCCCGAAGCCAGTGGCGCCAACCCTGAATCACCCATACCCCAAGTGTCTTCTATACAAGCAGTAAGTTTGATACTACCTTCTCATGCTAGTTTTGTGCCAGTACAATTAATTAGTCAGTCACAACCAGGAAGTGCGAGTATAGAGAAGATATTGGGATCCCCTGGTAGATCGCAAGCAGGACCATTAGGATTTATATTGATAGGAACAACAAGATAAATAATGGTTGTCCATGTGGGAGGTTCGATTACCCGATACCCAAAATTTTGGCATAAGGGAGATGAAGACGTTGAGCAGTATCGGTTCTTATGTGAAGTAATCTAGAGATCCAGAGGGACTCTGGATGAGAATAAGTTGGTCGAGTTCTAGAATACCTTGAGAGGTCTCGCTCTCAAGTGTTACATGAATATCATTGAGTCGAGAGTGTCAGGAACGTAAGGTCAAGCATTCTCGCTTGGCTAGGTACGGACAAGGTTCATAGAAGAGTTCAAACTACCCCAGTCAGAACAACAGGTTGTATCCGAGTTGTGTGAGATACAGCAGTGGGAAGGTGAATTAGCCTGGGAATACAGCCAGAAGTTTAAATATGCCATATTGGCACATCCAATCCACGAAGAACATCAAAGGGAGTGGTACATTCAGGGGTTGTTGCCTCTGACTCAGATTCTGCTAACACAACAACAGATAGCCATGTTAACAAATGCCTTGGAACAATCGATGAAGATTGAAGCCATGGTAGGATACCCTAGGAACCTGAGAATGACCAAACCCCCAGTAGATGTGAATCTAGCGCAACTACAAGGGAAGATATCGGCACTTACAGAAAATATTCAAGAGATGACGAAACCTAGACCAGGATGACCATGGGTTTGGTGCACCAAATGTTATATGAAAGGTCATGTGGCGTACAAATGTTCACAAATAACGGGAATGGGACCTCCTTATAATATGATGGTACCCCCACCAGGACCCACGGGAGGAGTTGCGCAAGTGTCTATGAACTTACCATTCCATAACCTTGCCCTGTATCATGCTTTCCTGGGAGACCAAATAGTACCAACAACTGAGTATTGTGAAATCTCTCAAATCCATGGGCATGGGCCAAGACAGTGCCCCATTATGCATAAATACTCAACAGTACAAAACATAGTACACTGTGAGTTCTACATGTCTACCATGCATACTACCAATCAATGTTGAGCGTTGGATGCAATTGCAGACAGGCTAGACCGAATAGCATTCAGGGTGAATGAAAACCCGTAGGGACCAGGAAGAGGTCGAGGAGGTGGAGCTAAAGGAGAATTCAGAGGACAAAGAATTGGGGGAAGAGGGCCAAGAAGATGTTATAATTGTGATGAGTAAGGTAACTTGGCTAGAGACTGTCCTCATCCAAGGCGGCCATGGTGCTCTCATTTCAGAACCAATGACCACGCAACTAAAGATTTCCCAAAATTAATTACAAAATGGGAGGATATAGTACGACAAAGAGGAACTAACCTCATCAGTTTAGAAATCAAGAGGGTTATTAAGGGAAAATTGCCCGAATTTAATATTGTTACTCGAGGAGGAGAAAAGACAAGAGTTGATGTTGATACTCTACCTCAAATCTAGAAAGCAACACCTAAAGAAGACAGGTACAACCCTATGAAACAAAAGATGTTCTTTAAAGATGCCATAGAAGTATTTCAGAATATTCCTATCTTGGAGATGCAAATGAAACCCACACAACTTATTGTTTATCCTAATATGGTGCAAGTTCATGCTTCACCCCCTGGACCTAGAAACCCTGTAGCCATGCCGAGACAACCCGAGCAACCTCAAAATGTAGTTGACCTTTGGTTTCAATTATTCTCTGGCATTCTAGGGATAGATCAACTAACAAAAAATTTTTGCAATGCGCTATACCTAGTTTTAGGGAACGAAGAACCCCTAGAGGCAATAATAAGGGACAATATTCCTAAGAAGAGTACTTAGAGAGTGCAGCAAAGAAAAGTACAAACTAGAAAAGAATTTAGACTAGTAGCCCAGTTAGATGAATTTGAGATTAAGGATGTCATGTTGGATCTGGGATCTAATGTGAACATTCTGCCTAAGAAGACCTGGGAAGCCTTAGGAAAACCTAGGCTGACATATTCCCCAATTCATTTAAGAATGGAAAACCAATATTGTATCTTCCCCATACGAAGACTAGAGAATGCGAAAATAGATGTTGCGAGAGTTAAGATAGTGGCTGACTTTGAAGTCATTGAGATCATGGGAGATAAGGACCCTTAACCTGCACTACTTGGCATTGATTGGGCCTATGACAATTATGCAGTAATCAACTTAAAGAAAGACACCATGACCTTTGAGGCTGAGGGAATCAAGGTAGTTCAACCTTTGGATCCATATGTAGGACCTAGGTATACAGAACCAACAGACAATAATATGGAGGGAAGACTTGGACTAGTTGTACACCGTAACAGTGGGAACAAGAAACAATTATATAAATCCTATTGATGATGGATCAGTAAGTTGGAGAAGCATATAGTCAACAGATGAAGATTCATAATTGGATTTTGACAGTTGGCAACAAGGTTCGCACGAAATATTCTCAAGAATATGTGCAACTGTCAGAGCGACCAGATGGGTTGGGACCAAATTTAGAGAACACCTAGTATATGATGTCACCTTGGATCTAGAGAGTTTTATGCACAACATGGAAGAAAATTTAATAGAAGATCAAATAATCTCAGTACTAGATGTAGCTTTTCAAAACACCCCTGCCAGCTGGTGGGATAATCATAAAGTCGTACTCAGAACTTGGGACGAGGTGAAGCAAGCTATCAAGTAAAGATTCCAGAATAAGGAGCAGTTGGAACCAGAGATGCAGACATATCTCCAAGTTTCGCAATTGTTCAGTAGAGAATCGGATCCTAGAATACATATTGAACGATGTGTGACATAGTGGCAAGCTGCAGGAATACCCTCTCACTTTTGGGTTCAGGTATTTCCCCACTCCCTAGGTCCAATCCTGAAAGCTTGGTTTATACATGAGGAAACCAGAAGACAGACCAGTGACTGGAAAACACTGGCAGCTCATTTTTGAAGGACTTCTCATTTACAAGGACCACGAAGAAACCCAAGATATCTATGGTGGGAGACTACTAGGATGAGAAAACCAGTCAAGAAATACAGATTTTGTTGCGGGAATATGAGGATTTTTTCCCAAAGAAATTTTCAGAGTTAAAGGGAATCAAAGGAGTCATGGGAGAATTGAAGATTGAATTGAAACAAAGATCCAAGTCTATCAGACATAGACCATACTGTCGTAACCCTAGAGTAAAAGAGAAGGTTAAGAAGGAGATATACAAGATGTTGGAAGCAGGTATCATTTTTGCAGTAGAAGAAGAAAAGTGGGTTAGCCCGATAGTTATTCAAAGCAAGAAAGTCATAGAGGATATTAGAGTCTGTGTAGACTACAGAAGTCTCAACTCTGTTAGTGTGCATGACCCTTTCCCAACACCCTTTACAGATGAGGTGCTAGAACAAGTTGTGGGGAAGGAAGAATACTCATTCACAGACGGATTTTCAGGATACCACCAAGTCAGGATCGTTGAAGAGGAATAAAAGAAAACCACTTTCATAACAGAATGGGGATCCTTCGCATACAATGTGATTCCATTTGGCTTAAAGAACACCCCTGTAGTTTTTTCAATAATTGTGATAGCAGATTTTATAGAGTTCATTCACAAATTTATAGAAGTCTATATGGATGATTGGACAATATATAGCCTACTCAAGGAACATGTAGCATTGTTGCAGGTAATATTTGATAGATGCAGAGAGTTGCAGATCTCATTGAATCTCAGAAAGTGTATCTTATGTGTACCATATGGGAATTTGTTGGGCCACATAGTCTACCGAGAAGGAGTATTGGTAGACCTATCCAAAGTTGCAGTCATTGTGAATATGCCACCACCTACGAGTGCAAAAAGGTTTGCTCCACACTGGGACACACAGGTTACTATCGCAGGTTCATCCGAAGATATGCCAACATTACTGCACCTCTGGAAAACCTACTGAAAAAGGTCGAACCATTTCAATGGACTCCATAATGTGATAAATCATTTGAGATGCTCAAGGAGAAACTCATCACAACACTGATTCTGATATTCCCAAACTGGGAGAATGAATTTCACGTCCATGTAGATTCTTCAGGAATTGCCTTAGGAGCCATCTTAACACAACCTAGAGACGGAGCTATGGATCACCCTATCTATTTTGTGAATCGAAATTTGTCGCAAGCAGAGTGAAACTACACAATGATAGAAAGGGGGGGTTAGCCATGATTTATGCTTTACAGAAATTTAGACATTATTTGTTAGGTTCTCATTTCAAGTTCTTTATTGATCACTCTACATTAAAGTATCTAGTTAACAAACCAGTGTTAGAAGGAAGAATTTGTAGATGGTTGTTGTTATTTCAGAAATTTTTCGTTAAAGTTATCATCAAGCCGAGAAGATGAAACATCGGACATGATCACCTGTCCAGGTTAGAATCAGGGGAAAGTGGTAGAGCAGTATATGATCAGCTCCCAAATGCAGACTTGTTCAGGATTGAGGCCATACTGGAGTACCTGGAGGACATAGCAATCTTCCTAAGTAAAGGGACTTGTCCAGAAACATATTTCGCAACCCATAAATGCCACATGGTTGTTAGAGCAGTAGATTACCAGTTGATCACTAGATAATTGTATAAACTAGGACTAGAAAACATCCTCAGGCGATGTGTCCTAGAACATGAAAGACAGGACATACTATGGGAATTCCATAGTGGAGTTGTAGGAAGCCACGTAGGAGGAAAGGCCACTACACAGAAAGTTCTCCAGGCAGGACTTTGGTGGGAAACACTCTTCAAGGATTCAAAAGTATATGCTAGATCATTTGATGTTTGTCAACGAGTGGGTAATCCGTCATGCTAAGACGAATTACCACTACATCCAGTTAGAGCTCTACAAGAATTTGAGAAATGGGTAGTTGACTTCATTGGACCAATCAACCCTATTTCCAAGCATTCAAAGGCTAAGTACATCATTACCGCAACTGACTACCTTACCCATTGGGCAGAAGTCGCAGTTGTACAGGAGTGTTCGACAGATACTGCTGCCAAGTTCATTTTCGAGAATATCATCACTCGATTCATATGTCCTAGTATCCTCACCAGCAATCAAGGAGCTCATTTCATTAGTAGCACTATAGCAACACTTACAGTAGAATTTCTAATTCAACATCATAAGAGTAGTCCCTACCACCCGCAGGCAAACAAAACAGTCGAAGCCTTCAACAAGATTCTGGAAAGGGGGTTGACAAAGGTCTGTTGCGCAAAATGGGAGGACTGGGACGAAAGAGTTCCAATTGTACTATGGGCTTACAGGACAACCACAAAGAAACTCCACAAGTACACATTGTTCTAGCTAGTTTATGGGAGAGAGGCAGTGGTGCCTGCAGAATTCATCACTCCAAGTCTGTATATTGCACAAGTCACACGTATGTCAGAAGAGGAATCCATTGCGCAGAGACTTATGGAGTTACAAGAACTCAAGGAGACCAAATTTCTAGCAGAATTCCATCAATCAATTGAAAAAGAAAGACAAAAATATTGGCATGATAGGCACATTAAGACTAAGGTATTTACCCAAGGAGATAGGGTGTTACTCTACGATAGTCGGTACCAGAAGCATCTTGGCAAGTTGTGCATGCACCGGTTAGGACCATTCATAATTGTGGAGATCCGAACCTCAGGAGCAGTTAGACTTGTGCAACTGGATGGTGTGTTGTGACCAGGATGGGTGAATGGTGCTCACTTGAAGCCCTACCTATCTCAAAACTAAGAAAGAGGAATTGTTTCTCTAGTCCGAAGGAGCTTGTACATTAGTTAGATTTGAGTTTTCTGAAATTTTTGTAAATTCAATTAATAAAGTTGATGAGCGCAGTGTTGCGCCATGACAAATAGTTCATTTTTTGTTTAATTGTTGTTTGATACATAACTAATGACACAACAATGCAGGATCCACAACATAAGAGAATCCATTAATGGCAGTCATTAATATGACGGGGACAACCTTTGTGGTCAAAGGGAGGATGAATCTGAATATGATATGATTCTGTGTGCCACATGAACCCAGTCTAGTCACAGCCTTTATTTCCATTCAGTACCACGTTTGAGGTCAGTTAATCCATAAATCTGCGTTATGAAAAGATACCATCGGAGTTCGCATCGGGATACCCACCCATCAAACGAAAAGGTCTAAAATCAGCCACATCCCTATCCAAATCATGTAAATAAGTAAATGCCAGAATTGCCCAATAGGATTTACCCTATTAAACTGTCCCATCGAACAACTCAGATCCAGTTGCGTCCATACGGTCATGATGAACAACAGTTATTGCTAAACTTGCTCGTTAAGCCAAGTATAAGGCCCCGAGAACTCACCCGAGAATGCATCATTTCCAAAATAAAATAGCTATTTCTGAATTCAGTAGAGAGAACCAGTCTGCACAAGTGTGAAATTCCTTAGATTTTCGTAGAAGTGGGAATGCTGAGAACCACATCAAGCCAAAGTTCCATGTCTAAAGAAGCGGTACCAGACGAGCCCTACAACCTACGAGTCGAGATCGTAGGTGATCTCAAAGGCAAGGTGGAGCATGTCAAGCTCCTCGATCTTGACCTAACATATTCAGCCTTGTTTCCTCAGATGAACACAGATGTCTTTTGGGAGATGGTTCCACACAGATTAGGAGGCATGCAATTTGTGCTAAAATCAGACTTCATCAATTTATTCAATTTGACCATCATGAACCTGAGAGACCTACTAGTCTTTGGTACCACTGGTGAGGTTGCGCGGTGCACGAAATTTATGATAAGCAGGGTGCATGATAGAAGTCTATGGTTGGATAAGAGGTATCCAATCCATGCTAAACACATCCATCATCTTCCTGGACTATCCTTCGAAGGAGAGGATGTGTCAAAAGGATTCCAGGGTCCTGGTAAGCACGACAAAAAGAAAGGTGATCTTAGCATGTATGATAAATTCAACACAAAGAGGGGGGGACGCATAGTAGTAATTGAACCCATACTACACGAGACAGTTCGCACTAGTTGTTACATCATAGCCATCAATGTTATGACATCATAATACAAGGGCGAATGCACACTAGATGCATTATCAGTAGCTGACTTTTGTGTCAATGGAGTTGTGTTCAATTGGTGTAGTTACCTCCTAGAGGAACTACTAGTGGCATGCGAGGAAGCACGGGAGAAAGGAGGAACCTTCACTTATGGATATCTATTGATGGAATTCACTATGTTCAAATGGAAGCCACCTATGGGAAGAGAGTTGGTGATACCAGACAAGGGGTGCATGGCAAAAATGTTCGAGCCATGGCAGTCCAGGCCAGATTTGGAGAATACAGTCTTCAATGTTGCAGCATTCGCTAAGTGGTACAAAAGTTTGATAGACGCAACACAGAGGATGCGTATCCCGCAAGAGCTCCTCAAATGTAATATGAGAAATATTTCCTTCAGCATGAACTGGTACCATACATTTGTCTGGCCGAGACATGTTAGCAAGGAATATTTCCACACAAGGGTGTTGTCATTCTATTTGGACGAGGAGGCCTTTGACAAGAAAGCCATGTCATGGCCAAGAGTCAAATGTAGTCAACGCAAGTCGAGAATGCATTATATCCTACCTATGTAGCTACTGAAGAAGATAGACAAAGAAGCAGGAACCAGACCAAGCTCAGGTCCAGAGCCATAGAAGCCAGACGCCCCTGCACAATCAAACTTTGAGGAGGGATAAGTGATGCAACAGTTGGAGTAGAATAAAATACCGGCCCTCTGCTAGTTGCCATACGATGTCGTGTTGTTAGGGGAGGATGTTAACTAGATCCTGAGTGTTGTGTTCAGGACCGAACCAGTGGTGAAGAGGCCTAGAACTGGGGTCTCGCCGAGAAAACCCCTGAACCCACAACCCCTTGCATCAGTCGCTCCTCGCACATGCTCAGTGTTCAAATCTAGCACTATCATTGACATTCAGGATGACCCGGAGCCTGAAACAATTTCATCCACATTCATCATTGGGCACCCTCCATCACCACCACCACCCCAATCATCAAACCCTATCACCACCAGTCCACCCCAAAGCCAATGCAGCTTGATCAGCAAGAGATAGTGGAGCAAGGACTCCCAGAAATAACCCAAGAGTCACCCAAGCCCAGATCAGAAGTTTATGGTCCATACCCCAAAGCACCAGAGAAGAGAATGAATTTGAATGTTCTGAATCCAGACATCCAAGAACAACAACCTAAGCCTTCGGCACAATGAAAATATGCTCAAACTGAAGAGGAGTTGCACACCCAAAGAAAAAAACGCATCCCCTCACTAGCCAAGGGTGAGGATGTACAAGAAACCACAATGTAGGAAGTAGAAATAACAAAATATCAAGAGCTACCAAAGCCTTAGAGGGAAATAACATCAACACCCGGGCAGTGTGCGGCATCCGCGCATGAACAAATGGAGCGGGTTCTCCAAGACCCTCAGCAATGCGCAGAACTGATGCAAATTTGCATATCTAGAACAAAGTTTCTAACTCTTTTTCCCAAAGCACTAAGGTTGAGGATCAAACTAGGGCCACCAACAGAGGAGGAGGTAGAGACCTGCTCAGAGCATTCAATGGCCAATGGACTTCCACTGCAGATGCGAACAACCAGAGACACAGATCCTTCATTTGTTGATCTCATACAGTGGCCAGCAACACAATTATTTGGACTGATCAGAGCATCAACTGATCAATTAGAGCAAAGGCTCCATGAGGCCGAAATATCTGTCGAGGTTGCAAGGAAGGAAGATTTTGTCACACAAACATGCAGGATGTAGGAATCACATGAAAAAATCCAAGTTCAGTGCAAACTGGAAAGAGTGCAGGAAAGACTTGTCGAAGCCTGGACGAAGATTCAGAAGGTTGCACCTGAAATACCTGAATTCAGTGATGCAAGCAAGATGGAACACCATATTGAGTTGCTATAAGGATCATGGACACAAATCGCCACCCAAGCTGAGTAGTTGAAAGCACAGTTACAGCAGGCCCATCAAGAAGCAGAGCAACATCCTCGGAAGCTGCAAGAGCAGATGCAGAAGATAGTACTGCAAGGAAACGATGCTCAAGAAACACTACACAAGCACATAGCGGAATGCAAAAAAAAATTCAGGGAAGTCAATGACTGGATGGGAATCATCGCTCCACACAACCAAGTCTTGGAGGAGTCACGCACAAAGATCTAGGTGTTGAACGAACAATTTGCGACCACAATGGATCCTATGGAGCAACAACAAAAGTTCGACCAAATTTAACAAGCGGACAACAAGTTGAATGCCCTCTTTGAGACACAGTCCATAGCAAAGAAAGAGTAGTGTGATTTCAGACCTATCATTCAGGAAGTGTACATGAAAATGCATCAAGTTGATGCAATAGAAAATTCCAAGTGGAACTTGTTGGTCGCGTCCAAGCCAAAGGCTGATAGCAAGGAGACAACCCAACAATTCGTTGTAGAGGCATCACTCCTCGCGAGGAAATGGCAGGATAAAGTGGGAAACTTTCAAGGAGTGAAACAACAAGCCTTAGAGTTGGTACTATAGTTGGGCCCTTTGTTTGAAGAGGTAAAATAAGAGAAAGTACAAACAGAAGATCCCAAGGAAGAAGAAAAAGAGGATAAGGGAAAACATCAGATGCTCCTGGAATATGTGAAAGAACCAAGCACTTAACTCAAGGGAGAGTCAAGGATTGTGGTCGGAGCCTGTTGGGCCCTTCTTTTTTGCATAAGGAATTGCACAATATTTGACTAAGCATGAGTTGCGCAAGTTTCAAAAGAGGCTGGAAAGTAGAGCGAGAAATAACAACATAAAGCAATTGTGAAAGATAGCGCAACGCCATCTAAGAAACAAACGGTTGCAACAGAACAAGTGCACAAACCAAAATAGAAGACACAACCCAACTTATATATAGTGATGAACATAATTGTAAAAGGGTTGATTAGTCATTGTTGACATTGTTGTTGTGGTTGGTCCATTGATTACGAGTTGGTTCCGAGATGATTGTTGGGATTTGAGTCAAGTCGAGTCTTGAGTCTGTAATGAAATCGATCTATCAGTTTGAGAATTGGAGCTCTCTGACATGAGTCCAAAGTCAAGAGTCTGTACAACGCACTACTGTGTAATTCTAATTCTGTAATCAGAGAAAAATTCTAAAGATAATATGAATAAGGACCTAAATTTTCAAATATGATGTGTCTCTCTGTGTTTTCTTTATGCATTATTGTTCTTCTTTTTGGGTTATAAGTTCTACTCGATGGTTCTATGTTTAGATGCTTGTTCTTAACGTAAGTAGGTTCGATTCTTCCACATATATGTTTCATATATGTTTATGTCTCTTACTCAAGATCAGGGATGAGTCCTGAAGGCTCTATGGATCCTCCTATGTCTTTTCCCTACCCTTCCCTATCTATCTATCTCAGCAGTGCTTCAGGTGAGACTTCTTCTCTTCGGAGGAGATGAAAATTCCAACACTCTAGACTATACGGTACCTTTTTTTGGTAACCTGAGAAGGACCCTATTCTAATTAAACTTGCACCAAAAAGTCTTATGAGGATCTTCGTGGTTTTGATCCTTCTCTTATACAACATCCCATCCCTATCAAGGAGGGCATAAAACTAGTTAGGAAAAAACAAAGACCCATTAACCCCGCACTTGAAGTAACCATTTGGAAGGAGTTGGAAAAACTTTTGAAGGCTAGGATAATTTTCCCTGTTAAGTACTCTGAGTGGGTTTCCAATTTGGTTTATGTTTGGAAAACAACTGGTCAGATCAGACTATGCATTGATTTTCGTGCATTGAATAGAGCTAGCATGAAGGACCATTTTCCTCTCCCTAATATGGAAATGATTTTGCAGCAAGTTGGAGGGTCACAGATGATGTCCTTACTTTACAATTTTTCTTGTTACAATGAGATCAAGGTAAAAAGGACAGATAAATATAAAACCACTTTTATTACACGTTGGGGCACATTCGCTTATGAACGTATGCCTTTTGGGTTATCTAATGTAGGTGCCACTTTCCAAAGAGATATGAAAATAGTTTTAACGATCTGATCTACAAAATTATTCAGATTTATATCGATGACTTAATTGTGTATTCAAAGAACCGATCAGATCATTTTGGTCATCTTAGAAAAGTTCTCATGCGATGCAGTAAATTCGGCATTTCTTTAAATCCTTCTAAGTCTATCTTCGGCGTTAAGAAGGGAAATATCCTTGGGCACATTGTCTCTGATTCAGGAATAAGCATAGATCCCGAAAGGATTGTTGTTATCCTAAATCTTCATGCCCCTACTTCCAAAAAGGAAGTTCAAGCCTTTATGGGTATTATCAACTTTGTTTGTAGGTTTGTTCCTGATTTTGTTGTAATGGTCAAACCAATTCACAATATTCTTAAGCAAGATCACTCCTTTTCTTGGACTGATGACGTCAAAAATTCTTTTGTAAGGATCAAGAAGGCAATCAGTTATGCACCGGTTTTGGCGAAGATGGATTTTGAGAAAGAGTTTATTATATATACTAATGTCGCGAAGGAAGCAGTTTTTGCTATCCTCATGCAATGTGATGACAAAGTTAACAAAAAACCAGTAGATTACATGAGTCAAATCTTGTCAAATGATGAATTCAAATATTCTTATATTGAAAAACATGTTGCCACTCTTGTTAAAGTTGTTGAAAAATTTCACCACTTTATCTTAGGTAAGCACACGTTGGTAAAAGTCCCTTTACCTGTTGTCAAGTTTTTTCTCTCACAAACATATCTTTTAGGGAAGCTTGCACATTGTCTTGCCAAGATCTAGGAGCATGATTTAATGATCATGACTTCTAATACCATTAAGGGAAGTGACTTATCCCTTCACTTAGCTCAGCATGCAGAAGCAACTGAAGAAATTGATGAACAAGATAGCTCTATGTCAACACTATTTTACAATGACAGTCAAATCCATCCTGTAGTTGAACATCCCTAGTATAAAGATCTGGTGTATTACTTTCAAAACCATAGGTGTCCAGATAGTTTAGATAATCATCAAAGGATAAGGCTTCGTCTTGAATCTTCCAAATATGTCATTTTAGGAGACTTCTTGTTTAGGAGATTTGTTGATGGTATGCTACTTCGTTGTGTGAATAATGAGGAAGCACAGAAATTGTTACAAGAGACTCATGTGTTGGGTTACGAAAAAGGAATAAATATCTTCCTTTTTCCCATAGTTCATGATATGATTTTGATTGATTCTTCAAATAGTTAGGGATAAATAGGAAAGAACATGATTAATAGTCCCTTAGGATTTTTATTGAAGTAAATATATTCTAAATTATGATTGGAATGGTTTGGTTTTGTTGCAGAATTGGATAAATAACTGTCAACGATAACTAAAGAGATCTTGGCTATGCGCAAGCTATTGGAGGTTGAAGACTTTTTAGGCATAAAGCAGTTTTCAAGATAATGCATTTTCTATATTGTAACTTTATAACAGTAAAGCAATCTTGAGGATCTTTCGATCCTCAAGATAGCTTGATTTACCCAGACTATTGTAATATATAAGAGGGTAATAGATCCAGAAAGAAAAAGAGAAAAAAAATGCATTCAAGTATTTAGATTCAAAATTCCTCTGCGCAAGCAATTTTTGTAAATGTTTTACCAGCCATGGAATCAATGAAAGTTTTAAGTGTTTCTATCATTTATGTTCTTCGAGTTTCTTGTAGCAGTAATTTTGAAGACCGAGGGCCTAGTTTGAAGGAACTACTGTCTCGTTCTGTAATTGTATCAGTACGAAGTTTGATTTCTATTTTGTGATTCAGATCTCTTTTACAATAGCCAAGGATAAATGCATAAGTGTGTTAATGATTTTATGATTGTTTGCATATAGAAGACAGACATTTCGATTAGTTATTAATGATTTTCGTTATGATTTCCATTTCTGAAGTCATTGCTTGACAGTTCCTCACATTTTCATTCGCGTTGTTCCTTTTCCTTAGATTTACGATTGATGTTCCTTTCGGTTAAAGTTACAATAGTTGTTCCTTTCGGTTAAAGTTACATTAGTTGTCCTTTCTGATTAGATTACAATTGTTGTTTCTTTCTATAGATAGAGTAATTCGTTATTTCTTTCCAGTAATCAGAATTCGTAATTGATAGTTAATTTTGCAAGTCCTTACTTAGATTCAATTACTGCATTTTAGTTAAGTGAATTCAATAGATTAATTAGTTTTTTTCCATTTTACAACATCTTAGTAATCAGATCTCTATTCCATTAGTTCTTAGAATCTTTGGTGAACGGTTGAGGAACTCAGATTTGGTTTAGCTACATGATTTTAGGCTACCTGCATAGACTTTGTTGATATTCTTGAGATAAAAGACAAATCTCCAGGTTGATAAATTAATGTTAAACTAAGGTTTTTTTTAGGACATCTTTAGACACCAACACCATGCATCTTCAGATTATGTTATTCATGTAGGAGGTCACTTTTCTACTAAAACTATTGCTTTTAAAATTATCAGGAAAGGGTACTATTGGCCTTCAATTTTTTGTGATTCTTATAATTTTTCAAGATCTTGTGACAAGTGCCAAAAGTTCATTGGGAAAGAACATATTTTTGCCATGCCTTTACAGTTTTTCCTCCCTAACTTTCCTTTTTCAAAATGGGGTCTGGACGGAGGGCAACCTGGCATGACAAGCATATCAAGAAGAAATCATTCAAGAAAGGCCACTGGGCGCTCCTCTATGATTCCAAATTTTAGGACTTTCTTGGGAAATTATAGACACGATGGCTAGGGCCATATGAAATTAATGAAGTCCATGATAATGGCATGGTTACTTTGAGCGCCATCTATGGGTCTGGATCACCCTTTATGGTTAATGGACGTCGGCTGCAACTTTACCACCAGCCACCTTCAAAAAATTCTTTCTATCAAGAAGTAAGTAAAAACCCTACGGTGCATATTTTGGTTGGCTGGGAAGGTAACCCAGCCACCCAAACTCCATAAATGATGTATTTTGTTTATATTGTACATATTGTACATAGTTTTCCCACTGAGTGGTTTTTTTTTTCTTTGTTTTATAAAAAGTCATCTAGGAAACAAGAATCAGGACATATAACTACAATTAGCACCTTCTTCTGTTCCATACTCCCATTTTGTTTTATTACATGGACTCTGTCTTTTATATGTTCCTGACGATGTTATTCCTTTCTCGTACGCCTGTTGTTTCTTTTTGAAACGGAACAACTGTTGTTCCCTTTCTCGCACGCCTGTTGTTTCCTTTTGAATGGAACAATTGTTGTTCCTTCTTGCGCAACCATTGTTCTCTTTTCGCGCATCTGATGTTCCTTTTTTTTTTAAAAGAACAATTGTTGTCCCTTTTCGGGCACCTGCTGTTCCTTTTTGAACAAAACAACTGTTGTTCCCTTTCTCACGCGCCTGTTGTTTCCTCTTGAACGAAACAACTATTGTTCCTTTTCGTGCACCTATTGTTCCTTTTTTAATGAAACAACTGTCGTTCCCTTTCTCGCGCGCCTTTTGCTTCCTTTTGAATGGAACAACTATTGTTCCTTCTCGTGCAACTGTTGTTCCCTTTTCACGCACTTGTTGTTCCTTTTTTTGAACAAAACAACTATTGTTCCTTTTCGTGCGATTGGTGTTCCCTTCTTTACCATTTAAACGCTAGCCATTCCCCCAGAAGTGTGGGTTTCATCAATTAATTTTCACCAGCACTATTTATAATCATCATTACAACAATCTGTCATTATTTTGTGGATGGTCCCTCACACCTTATCAAAAAAAAAAGTTTGTGGAATAATCTCTCTGAAATATCTTAAACCTTGTTCATAATCAATCGCCACCATAAGTTGTTTATTTCCCTTATATATACAAATATACCTGAATGGTATTCTGCCTCTATATTATAAGGAGTCTTTAGCACAATTTTACTTTGCATCTTTACACTTCCTTATACCATCCCTTACTCTTAAGGAGTAGATGAGCCTCCCTTACAAAAAATAAAAAAATAAATAAATAAAATAATATATATATATATAATAAGATTTTCCCATAAAAAACGGGGGGTCTCATCACGAGACAACCTACCACGATCATAGGGTACTAACATAAGTGACATTCCCACTATGGCTACCACACCAGGGTAATGGCCTTTGACATTTTCTTTTGTCAAAGGACAAGAGGTCTCATCACGAGTTGGCTTGTTCACTTAAGTTACAATCTAGTGAGTGGAATTATCATCATCTGGCCACCAAACCAGGATAATGGTATTCTTGGGAAAAGACAATTCAAATGTTTATTAAGAAAAGATGCAAATACATAAAGATACACAATACAAACCTTTTTCATAAAGAATGGGGTTCTCATCAAGAGCCAACCTACCATGATCATAGGATACTAGCATTAAGTGGCATTCCCACTATGTCTACCACACCCGGGGCAATGGCCTTTGACATTTTGTTTTCAAGGGACAAGAGGGTCTCATCACAAGATGGCTTGTTCACATAAGTTACAAATCTAGTGAGTGGCATTATCATCATCGGCTACCAAACCTAGGATAATGGTCTTTTGGAAAAAGATGGTCATGTGTGTGGGATAAGGCTCATCTAAGGGTTAAAGGAAACCCTGCCAAGGCTATGGATGCCTTAAATTTGGCTCTGCTTATGGTATGGAATATTATCTCAAAATAACAAGTTTTTGCATGTCTCTAGAACTCCTTTACTCAAATCAATGGGGAGGCTATCATATGGTTATACTCAATCACTTAAAAACAACAATATTTTTTATTTTTTTGTTAATTAGTGCGGGACCTGTTGGCAGCCGGGATTAACCTTTGGCGAAACCATGACTTCGGGGCATCTAAGCCATCAAAATCACTGGGGGATGCTTTTGACTGAAGACCACACCAATATGCTGTAGTTTGGTTTTGTCCTTGAGTTCCAGTAGGTGACTTTTCAACCACAGTGGCTTAACAACACACTGTCATAGAGTACATCCTACACCTCGGGGAAGGAAAGTAACAATATTATGTTATGTAGATTATTAAAAAATGAATGATTTAATTTATTTTGATTGATTTCTCCATAAAATCATTTTTTACACATAGGTGTAATAACTTTACAAATTCCACACATCAAATGACTATCATTTAAATGATTTTATTGTCTTTTGGTATATGATTAACCCCTCTTTTGTGTTTATTGCAATCATTACCTCTCACTTGAAAATAACTTCACTCATTGCTTCCGCCTACACTAACGATCGAGGATGACCTCTACATTAATAAGGGGGATGCTCGACACACTTCCTGACTAGTTGTAATGATTGCAATAAATGCAAAACCCATGTCTTTATACATTTTCCATCGTTGATATTTTCAATTTTGACATCTTGCTTCTCCAAAGCTGATCTATTGGAAATTTGTAAATAGGAGCGATGAGTAAGTTCTTTCTCCCACAAAAACAGATTGGGGTGTGCGCAGAGAGCCGACATTGCTCCAAGTTACAGAACAGGCAAGCGAAATCCTACATTGCCTAGGGTGGACAAAATACTTCAAAAGCTTGCAAGGAGATGACACAAACATCGCAGCAAATTCTTTCAAAGCGCGGGAGAAATCTCTGGAGTGCATAGACATGCAAATGTCGGAGTTACCAGGAGTATGAAGTCCATGATCCTAACCACGGGCATTCAATGGGCGGGGAAATACGAGAAACAGGGAATCAGTGGAGATCTTTCCATGAGAACACAGGGAAAAGGTGGATAAAAAGGAAAGGGACTTAATCGATTACCCTCAATGAGCGAGTGGAAGGTGGGTGGGGATGGTTGATTAATTTACATCACCTGTGATGATGATACGATGTAATTTGACCTTGCCATCTCAAATTGTTGGTAGCCTTGAAGCAATGGTTAGTACTTAATATACCTTTCTTCTTGAATACCATACTACATGAAGTTTCATTAAGAACACAAAAGTCCAAGGATCACATTACTGTTATTAGCCACCATAGATTAGTAAAACTAATAATGGATAAATCATTGACTCAAACTCAGTTGACTTGGGAGAATATGATTGAGGCCAATAGACCTCCACAACTAGAAGCGGTGACTACAACCCAAAGAGAAATTCCACCACCTCAAAGCTGAATTTGAAGAAGAACACGCTCTCCAAATCGAGGCCAGACCTCATGAACCGCAAGCATTAACAAAAGAAAAGAAGAAAAATGGTTGCTCTTAGATCCCCCAAGGACAGGAGGGAGAAGCAAACAAGCCTAGGAAACAATGAAGCAATTCAAGATGCAACAAAGCACCCTAAAGAACCTCAGAATGTCATGGAAAAACCTTTACAGGAAAATATTCAAGACATTGACCAAGCAGAGTAGACAACACAAAAGGATGATCATGGAGACACCCAACCTACAACAGATCACCTAACAAGACAATTTTTGAAGAGATATGAGATAGAAATAGCTCAGCTTTTGGGGAATTTAGGAACCTTAATTGATAGAGATGAAAATAATCTGGAAAAGACCCAGAACTAGCCTCCTCTTCAAAACCAGCTGAAGACTTTCCTAATTTTGAAATGTCTTTTCCAGACGACACAGTACATGAGGAATTTATTTTTGAAATAGGATACCCTCTTGGACAACCATAGCACTCAGAAGGAACAGAGGGACAACCATATGTTGGAAAAAATGAAGAAGACCTCGAGATCCTTCATAAACAGAAATCAGCCAAAACCCATAAACAAATTAGGAAATTAAAGAAAACAAATTGTTGAAGAAAAAGGCTAAGAGGGTTGTGGTATTAAAGCAGAAGGTGGGAAAAACTCAAAGGGAGATTAATGAATTGAGGAAATAGTTAGAACTAGTAGACAAGATCCATAGAAGAAAGAAAAACAAAGGGCCGAGAATCTGAGGAAGAAATTTTCTGGCTCCTAGAAGCTAATTACAACCTGTGGGGATCTGGAACATACACTTTCGATTTTTAGAGGAAACAACTCAACGTTTTTAGCAGAATGATACTATTAGGAGACTAGAGGAAGAACTACATCAGTCTCAACAAACCCTGATTCAAAACATAGGCAAATTACTGACTATAACAGAGCAGTCCCAGGAACATAGTACTATCATGAATAGACTAGAAGCAGAGCTTTCACAGACTCAGCAAGCATTAATTCGCTCCGGAGAAGAAATGAATGAATATCAAACATCCCAATCTCGGGCACAGGGTGCCATCATTCATAAGCTAAAAGAATAATTGGACAAGCCCAACAAGCATTGATTCAATGAAGGAAGAGATGAGTCTTATGGAAGAACACCAAGCATCTCAATCTCAAGCACAGAATGTCATCATCGATAGACTAAAAGTAGAACTTACACAAGCACAACAAGCATTGGTCCAACACCAACATGAAATGGTAACTAGGAATGAATATCAAAGGGTTGTTAGAAAAGGTGAAGGACATGATAGCAGAAGGTGAGACTTATGTTTAAACACAGTAGAGAGAGATCAAAAGGTGCAAACCCAATTGGGAAAAGATTTGGAGCAAATCAAACACATCTATGATGTCTACTCTGATTCCATCAATTGCAAATCCCCTGCCACTAATTATGTTTATTCTTGCTGGAATGGTATCTATTGTTGAGAGTGAAGGCCATCGGAGTAGGTAAACCCATTTCATTGCCCTTTGTTCCAGAATTTGTTTCATGTTTCAGAGATCAGGAAGTGAAGGTACAATACCTTCTATTTGAATTATATTTCCATAATCTCATTTTGGAAGAAGTTAGAGGAGACAAACCTAGCCTCTTCATAGGGGACATATAGTTTTAGGAATTTCTGTCATTTACTTAGAACCGGAGTCGGATAGAAATTAAGGCTCACAAAATGTTCATAAATAGGGAAATTGGTTTAGATCTTTGGATTATAGGAGAGCCTCCAAAATCCTTCTTAGCCATCATGCGACACAAGACCTTGATGAAAAGGGCAGGGGTTGTGGACTCATTTGCTCCTATCCATTTACATGTCATCGGCTCAGGTATCACATATTTTAGATAACTCAAAGAAGAATCTCTTGCTGCTTCCAAGCTAAGATGGGATGCATCCTCGGATGAGGTTAAAAATAGAGAGCCATTTGGATTTAGGAATTTCTTTACAACAACCTTCAAAGTAGAAAGATATTCTAGACTACTCAAGGAGGAAGGACCTTCTTGGGCGGGATCACGAGTATAACCCCCCTCTCTTCTAGTTTCCTCTAGAAACTTACCAAAGGGATTATCAAATCAATAAAAAGAAACTGGCGGTCAGCTTTTAAAGAAATCAAAAGAAACAATGGTTTGGAGACACAGTGAACCAACACCATCTGATTTAACTGAATTTACATGAAAGACTTGGCTTGCATGAGGGACATCTGAGGTAAGTTGGGGGTATGTTGGGTTATGAAAAAGGTATAAATATCTTCCTTTTTCCACAGTTCATGATATGATTTTGATTGATTCTTCAAATAGTTAGGGATAAATAGGAAAGAACATGATTAATATGTCCCTTAGGATTGTTATTGAAGTTTTATTAAATAGATTCTAATTCACGATTGGAATGGTTTGATTTTGTTGAAGAATTGGATAAATAATTGTCAAAGATAACTAAAGAGATCTTGGCTATCGCAAGCTATTGGGAGTTGAAGACTTTTTAGGTGCAACGAAGTTTTGAAGATAATGCATTTTATATATTATAACTTTATCATAGTAAATAAATAAATCAGGATCTTTTGATCCTCAGGATAGCTTGATTCACCCAAACTATTGTAATATATAAGAGGTAATAGATCGAGAAAAAAAAAAAAGAGAAAAAGAAAAAGCATTCAAGTATTTAGATTCAGAATTACTCTGCGCAAGTAGTTTTTGTAAATGTTTTACCGACCATGGAATCAATGAAAGTTTGAGTGTTTCTATCATTTTTGTGCTCTGAGTTTCTTGTAGTGTTACTTCTGAAGACCTAGGGCCCAGTCTGAAGGAGCTAATGTCTGGATTACATGGTATTAATTCGAAGTTTGATTTCTATTTTTTTATTCAGATCTCTTTTACAATAGCCAAGGATAAATGCATAAGTGTGTTAATGATTTTATGATTGTTTACGTATAGAAGACAGATGAGACAATTGATTAGTATTAATGATTGTAGTTATGATTTCCATTTTTGAAGTTATCGCTTGACATTTCCTCACATTTTTCATCCGGCGTTGTTCCTTTTCCTTAGATTCACGATTGATATTCCTTTGGTTAAAGTTACATTAGTTGTCCTTTTTGATTAGATTACAATTGTTATTTCTTTCTATATATAGAGTAATTAGTTATTTCCTTTCGATGTCGAAATTTAAGTAATTGATATTTAATTTTGCAAGTCCTTACTTAGATTTAATTACTTCCTTTTAGTTAAGGTAAGTTCAATAGATTAATTAGTTATTTTTCATTTTACGGCATAATAATGTCGGATCTCTATTCCATTAGTTCTTAGAATCTTTGGTGACGTTTGAGGAACTTATTCCATTAGTTCTTAGAATCTTTGGTGAACGGTTGATGAACTCAGATTTGGTTTAGTTACACGATTTTAGGCTACCTGCATAGACTTTGTTGATATTCTTGAGATAAAAGACAAATCTCCGGGTTGATAAATTAATGTTAAACTAAGGTTGTTTTTAGGACATCTTTAGACACCAACACCATGCATCTTCAGATTCTGTTATTCATGTAGGAGGGCACTTTTCTACTAAAACTATTGCTTTTAAAATTATCAGGAAAGGGTACTATTGGCCTTCAATTTTTTTTTATTCTTATAATTTTTCAAGATCTTGTGACAAGTGCCAAAATTTCATTGGGAAAGAACATATTTTTGCCATGCCTTTACAGTCTGTCCTCCCTAACTTTCCTTTTTCAAAATGGGGTCTGGACTTTATTGGTCCTATTAATCCTCCATCTTCAGTAGGGTAAGTTTTTATCTTGACATCCACAGACTATTTTATGAAATGGATTGAAGTTGTCCCACTTAGGCATTCATAGGATGAGCAGGTGATTTCTTTCCTTGAAAGTAATATTTTCTCCAGATTTGGCCTTCCTTTGTAAATTATTATAGAAAACGGTCCCACTTTTATTTCTGCTAAGTTGACTCAGTTTCTAGCAAAACTGGGAGTTAAACATTTTACCTCATCAGCTTATTATCCTCAAGGAAATGGGCAAGCCAAGTCTACTAACAAAAATATGGTTAGAATTATCAAGAGGCTCATTGAATATAAGCCTCGTCAATGGCACGCTCTCTTCACTTACGCCCTTTGGGAAGATCTCACTACCATTAAGGTGAGCACTGGTTGCACTCCCTTACAGCTTGTTTATGGCCAAGAAGCCATTCTTCCTACCGAGCTAGAACTTTCTTCTCTAAGGTTGATACTATAGGTTGAAGAATTAAATTCTTCCAATATATCTCAAAGGATAAATGCACTCTTGGCTTTAGAGAAACAAAGGATGTTTTCCTTGGATAACATTAAGAGAAGACATCAAACTGTTAAAATATATTTCAATAAAAGTGAAAAGGCTGTTAAATTTAATGTTAACAAGAAAGTCTTGATGTGGGATTCAGCTCGTGCTGATAGAGGAAGGAATTCAAAGTTCCAAAAGTTATGGTTGGGTCCTTTTAATATTGCTTTTGTCCTAGGCACAAATTCCTATATCCTAAAGGACATGGAAGAGCAATTGTTTTCCTATAGCACCAACGGTTCCCACTTAAAACACTATGTGGAACCAACTTGAAAGTTTAAATGTTGTATGAAATTTTTAATGTATTATAGTTTTTTTTTATTGCTTTGATTTTGCTTTGTTGTTATTTCTTTTTGTTGTTTCGTTTTTGTTGTTTTATTCCTTTCATTGACTTCTTTTCTTGTCAAAAACAAAATTTTGGATCAATTTTTCCACAGTGACTTTATTCTACAAGTATTGTTAATCAATAGCAATCAGGTTACACAGATGTTATGATGTTCCCCCTTGAACACATCATTGAAATTGTTATCTTCTTTAACTGTTTTTAGATAAGATATTTGGTTTTCATCCCTATTTCTGCTTTCCTTTTCTTCCCTCCACTCCAAGATTCAAAAGAGCACACAAGAAAAAAATTCTCCATGAAGCCAAGAATGCTTTCACTATGATTAATCAAATGATTATGCATACAGGGATAAGCCCCCTCATATGCAACACTTTCTATGAGTTATTCCCAAAATCCCAAATCATTTTTTCCCTTAAACCGCTCACTTCCCCCTATTGCATAATCATTCTGATATCCATTTCCTTGATCTAACGTTCACCTGGTCTGCGTAACTAGACAATCTGAGTTCTTAATTTGTTGGAAACAGATTTCCCTATGGAGTGTTGATGATTAAAATCGCAACGATGAACACTGCTCACAAATGATTGCCAAGCTCTATTATTTATTTATAATAATAATAATAAACTAGTAGGTGGGACCCCCTTGTAGACAAGTGGTTCTATGATAGATGTGTTGCACTTATATTTTGTTTGTTGTTATAATGATTCCATCATAGTCTTCTACAGTTGATGATTCAATTCATGGTTCTAATCATTATGGTGACATAAGATGATTGGTTGATGGTGGTATGGCTAGACGGTTGATGGTCACTCACAAATTATGATTGTGCTATGGATAAAAGGATTATGTTTTTTTACAAGTTCTATGTTTATGCATTAAACATCGATTGATTATTTTACATATGATTTTATGCAAAAGGATGATGTGGGAGCTTAAACAAAAAGGAAAAAAAGACTATGTACAAGCCTTACGGTTACATGTAATAGTGACAAAAGAAAAGTGTATAGACCTTGTTGCTAGTATTATGCACTTTGATTAAAGATTATGTGTGAGGCATATATGGTAACATTATAGCATATGGTTGTTGTTAAAATATTTTAACATGACTAAAGGTGGTGCACTATGTAATGGATATAGAAATGGGATATGTGTTTGAATTAATGGTTGATGTTATGGTGGATTGGTTGGATTGTATGTTGAATTGAATGGGGTTGGGAAAGGAAGGGATGCGCATTTACTGCACGTCATTCAAACAACCCTCAAGCTCATCACCCTAGCCATATTTGAATTTGGTTTTTCGCTCTAGTGGTTGGTGGTGCTCCGCATTTTTTGGTTGTGAAAGAAGGATACAATCCAACTCTCTCCTTCAAGAAAGATTTTTCAGGTATGGTTCCTTTATTTTCCATCCATGATGGCTCCTCTATGTTATGAATCAATTTTTGGCTCAGAATGGCTTGAGGTCTGTGTTTTTCTTAATTTTTTTTACTGTGTATCAGTGTTGTTCTTATGGTTTCTTCTGTGAATACTCAAGATTGTTGGTGTTTTAAAGAAAAGGAATGAATGTTCTTGTTGTGTGTAGCCTTTTCATTGGTTTATTGGTGAAAACATGTTCAACCATATTGGGGTTTCAGACTGGTTCTTTGTGGAAAATTATGATGATGGTTTAGCAAGCCCTGATTTTTGGTGCGTGGGTTTTACAACCAATCTTAGTGTTAAGTTTTGTCAACCAAACTGTTAAGAGTTGAAGTGTTCTTGCCTTGTTTTGGCTGAGCCCCGAACTGTCTTTTGTCATGGCATTGCCTTCATTATCATTGTTACTGGAAAGCATTGTACAGTCGGTTTTTTAGAATCACCCATAATTTTAAATGGAAGCTTGTATAGTTTTGGTTGGACATGGGTTGTGTTCGGGCATTCTCTTCACAGTATTTTAAGCATTCACTTTTCTCGTTATCCATTGGAGGTGGATGACTATTATCTTCTGGAAACCCTCACTATCAAGTTTTTGGGTTAAAGTTTATGTGTATGTGGTGATGTTTTAAAAGGCACGAGTGATCTATGTTTTCGAAGACTCTTCCTTGATTGAGCCATCTGTTGTTACCTCTCTGCAATATTTTTTTTAAATGGGAACGAGTTGTCTGTGTCTCAAACACTATCTCATGTGGTCGAGCTATTTGTTCTTACTTCCTTTGATGTGTTAAACTCTAACACGATCTAGGTCTCGTTTCAATCCTATCAAGTATAAAAGAGTCACCTCTGTGTGCTTGTTCTATCGAGAACGACTTGGTTCTATTTATCCTCTGGCATTATTTGGCTTTGTCTCCTATTGGTCATTTCTTTTAAAAGAAGTATGTACATGAATCTCAGGCTCAAAATTGCATGTTATTAGTTGAATGTTATTTCGAATCAAGACTTATGTTGATAAACGCCTGTGTGTAATTGAATCAAGGCTCGATTATGAGTCTTAATGCCAATGGATTGTGTCAAATAGTGTCGTAAAGTCGACAATTGGTGGTTAATACTGGGCCTATTCTTATTTGAGTTTTAAATATTGGATGTGGATGGCTGGAATCACTATGCATATTTATATTTGTCTTCAAAAGGAAAAAGGGTTTATCATTGGAATATAAAATATTGTGGCTCAAAGGATTATAATGTTATTATAAATATGGCAATGATGTTATTGTGACTATTGTATAAGTTTTATAAATGCAATGGTTGTTATAATTAAGTATTGTGGGCATATGAATTGTTTTGTTTGAAGTCAGCAAGCATTCTGTAAATAAATGGCAGTTAAATGGTTTTGGTTTAAAAGTGAATGCTTATTGGATTGTGGGGTCTGAACAGAGTTATGGTTGTTGTTTGATTTGATTTATTTTTATGAACAATATCCATATTTTTCCCTCTCATACTATAAATTTTCCGCTCATTATACCCCCCTCATAATCCCAATTTCATTTTTACACACCCTATTATAAAAAATAAATTAAATGCTTTGTATAACAGTGACAAAAGATATGGCACAGAAATAGGTGGCAGCTGATATTTTTGGTATTGATTACATAGTTAAATTATTTAATGAATTGTTGAGAAGTACTCATGTTTTTATCCCCTTTCATGATACCACTTTTTCTCTCATTACAATCCCTCCAGATGTCCCAGGAACCCTATCCACCCCCTACTCACTTGGAAATTATTAAATAATTTATTATGGATTGATTTGCATGGGTCTCATGTCAATTTATGAGCCAAACATTGTTTCATGTAAATAGAATGGCATGTATGGTTTGTTAAGGGATATTTACTAATGAATTTTTGCATACAAGATGAGTTTCTTCAGCAGGGGACTCCATGGCCGAAGTAATAAAGGAAGAGGTAACTAGAAGAGAGGGCCTAGAAGGCCTAGATTCTCAATTCATTTTTATGTTGACCCCCAGGACTTGGACCAGCTATTTCAAGTTGGGTTCTTCAATTGGATTGGGCAAGGGATAGTCCAACCCTGACCAAAGAGACCTCCCTTCCAGCCTCAAAATATCCCTAGTATTATTGTGCCTCCTCATGTATCCTTGCAACTAGAAGTCCCTGTGAATGATGGATGGAAAGAGATTGTCAATCCGACAGTCTCTCACCATCGTGGCTGGCCCAATTTTTCATTACCCCCTCCACCACCTATAAATCCTAATGTTCAAATTTCCCCTGTGCATTCACCTATTCAGTCCTCTCATGTTAGCAAACAACTTAAAACCGATGTTCCCCATGTGCAAGATAAAGATAAAGTTGTTTCCTCCCCTTCCTCTCCTTCAAATGACTCTTCAAAATCAGTGTCCTCCCGTATGCATTTGAAGGACGATTGTTCCCATGTTATTAGTGAGATTAAGCTTCAAGGTTCAAATCAACCAAAGGCTACTTCTAGGAAGTCCAAAGGGGACAACAGTGATAGAAGAAAGATTGCCTCTCAAAGTGGAAAGCATGGATTTTAATTTATGTGTTTATGATTGAGTTGTTGAAGGCAGTGGTCTGCAGAGAGTTTTGGACAACAAGATATTTTTTGGATAATGTGAATATTTACATATTTTGGATATGATTTGAAATATTTCTGATATTTAATATTCAAATTTTGAAAGTATGTATGGGAGCCACAAGGCGGCATGTGTTTAAATGATTATCCAATTGTGTTTATTTTTGTAAAGAATAAAAGAAGGGAGTCACAAGGGGTCCCACCTACTTAATTATTATTAAATAAAGACCCTTAACTATTATTATTATTATTACTTCCCCTAAACTAAAATTAGTTAAGTTTAATTAACTTAACTAAAGAAAGTAGTTGAACTACTTCAACTTATTTGGAATGCATAAAATCCAAATGAGAAGGAAGAACGAGGGGATAATAGAAGGAGAAACCAATACTAAGGTTTTCTCTTTTGTTTTCATGAGATAGTTTCATTTTTCATTCACTCTTGAGTTCATTCAGAGCGTAATTCTCTTTTTGATAGTAGGGTCCTATTGTAGACAGCAAGGTTCAGAACTGAACCAAATCATTTAGATGTTTTTTTTAAAGGTGTTGATCTATCTTTGATAGTCCGTGTATACTTATCTGTTTATGGATTAAGTTTCATAGATGATAAAGGATATTGTGCAGAGTCAAATTGGCAGCACTCTGTGGCCAGCTGATCCATATTATAAAGTTCAGTTTTCACTTCTTGTCAAAGTCCTTTTGTATGGTTTTCATCAGGGATCTCTAAATTAGACTTTGGTGCATGCCCTCACGGGGATTTTGTAAAGAGAAAGATACTTTTGACTTCTTGGAATGAAATAAAGTAGATTGTTATTCTATCTCATTTGTGTGTATCTGTGACTTGGTTACTTTTGCTTTTGATCTCTACATTTATTTTCTGTAATCTATATATTTTCATAAAATTATATAAAATTTTATGTTATTTTGCAACATTATTTTCATAAAAAAAAAATCATCCTAAACACATGTAATTGATACTTGTGGATTGGGAAAATATTTTTGAGGCTATAAAACATAGGGTGATATTCTCGATTATCTTGTCTTAGCCAGGCAAGATCCGAAAATGCTTGAGTAAGATAATTCATATATTTTCCTCAACAGACATCATGAAGTCTTTTCGAAAGTGGTTCACATAGTTGATCGTTTCCTCTGATGAGAGGGTTCGCATCCCAAAGAAACTTATGACAAGGTATGTGGATTGTCTTGATTTTAAATGTGATTTCCATAATGTTTTTATTTATCTTCGCATAGACAATGACAAGGATGAGGCCAAGCTCCCCTTCTACATTACCTAAAAGGATATCCTAGAGGGTGTCATGGAGTGGTCGACTGAATACCACCCTCCATTTTCTAAAGTACAAACCCAATTTGAGGTAAGAACCAAGGATTCATAGGAATAGAGACGAGATGTGATTCTTGTCTGACATCGAGACAGATCCGTTAGATCCAAGATACAAAAATCTAGTTCCAAGGATCAAGAATCACCAAATTTAGAGGAGCAAATGTCGAGTGAAGAAGAGTCTGAAGCAGAGGAAGATAGGGTTAGGAAACATAAATGATCTTCCAAAGGTCATAGTAGAACACCATTTTAGAGATATCCACAGATGCAGGTGATAAGGCGCTAATCTTGTATACTTAGTTGACGACTTTGCAGCTCGTCACTGCCTCTATGATCAAGAAGATGGACACAATGGACGTGACAACTCCTCGAGTCACATCGGTCATTGCAAATGAAGTTGTTCATCTCACCCAGAAACTTCATGACACCCTCGATGAATCTGATAATCAATTCAACGAGTTCCTTCAGGAACTTTTGAAGATGGTTTCGTCTATCGCGTCAATCACTCCATGAGGCCATTGGCTCAAGGAAGAACCAAATAATAATAGTGGGGACCTGCTGGCACCCAAAGTTTTGGGATAGAGATTGTGCACATACACAAACCTAGTTGTGTGCACACTACAGTTTTTTGTGCACACCAACAATTGAGGTTCGATTAGCTTACAATGAAATGATCCACACACATCAGTCTAAGTTTTTCCATGAGCGTCAATTCAATTTTTTCCATGCGTACCAATCCAAGTTTTTCTATGTGCACCAGAAATCAAGAAAACATTGCATGCACGCCAAAATCAAGAAAAGAATCTTCAGTAAATCTTCTTGAATGATTACTTCAAGCAACACAAGAGATCATGGAGTAGTAAGGGGATGAACTAGCAAAGCAATTAAGACTATCATGACTCTAAAGAGTCTATGTGGACTGCATGCAGGTGATAGAAGCATGTAGGACTGGAAATCAACATAGTGAGTGGAGTAGAATTGAAAGTGACGAAACGATGGAGCAGAGAAGGAAACAAAAGGGAGAAACGACCACAGAGAAGGAGTTAGTTAATTAGTTGGATGATTGTTTAGTTAGTTGTTGATTGTCGCAATTGGGATCGTTGTTTCTATGGTCGATATTTTTTGGCTCACTCTGATCTCATGTTTTGTAAGGTGTTTGGTTGTGATTTTAGTCAGATAATACCTGCAAAGTCTGAGAGAAATCACACGACGCCATGTAATGAACCACTGTGAGAATGTACAAGAGCGCGGGGTGTTAATTATGTTAAGTGACAAGTCCCTTGGTATATGTATGTGACTAGTTGCATGAATAGAATAAAAGATGCAATGATTTATGTCATTTTATGTGTTGTTCATGTGTATGATGAATGTATGTGTTGTTTTTACATGTTGTTAGTTTTTAAACGTATTGCAATGGAATGCATAAATGTCAACCCGAATGGATTCCATGTGTAAGTAACCCTTCATCACCGACACAAGATCATATGGTCTTTGTGATTCTCATGGCATCTCGGGTGAGACCTTCTTCAGTCTTCAATTGAGGATTGATATGTAGACACCTTGGTTTTTTTGTTGGTCAACTCTGGACAAACCCTGGGCCATTAACCCCTTAGCATTAAGAAGGACACATGCAAGCGGGCCAACAAAATGGACCCATAGAGTAAGGAAATACCCCATACGAGTGCCCCAAAGGGTAAAAGTGAACCAAAGTGATGACCAAAAACCAAATGATAGAAAATAAATTATGGTAAAGGACCCTCCTATGTAGTAGACATCCCTAAGAAGTCACACATCTAAGATAAGGTAAGGGGACTAAGGAAGCCAACATACAAGGACGATAGATATTGGTGTCATCACTTGGTGGGTCATGCATGGACACAATACAAAAAGAGGGACACACCATGACATCCCTAATGGGTAAGTGTACATGAGTACTAAAGTGTGAAGTCCATACACAACCTACATGGGTGTTGGGTCTTTGTCCCAATTTTGCATGTGGACTTGCATGTGTGTTGGATGTTTGTCTAACTATTGCAGATGGCCTTGCATGTTCATTGGTGTTAGGTGTTAAGTTTAGGGGGATTTGATGTGAATAAAAAAACCAATGATGATCCAACATGCAATGGTGGATTGATATCAAACATTGAGATTGGCTCATAATGGTAACATGAAGACTTGAAGTTAAGTTGTGTATTAGAAAACAAATGTTAAGAATAATAATCTCATTAAATATGGGAGATTGAATATTTGTTATGTATTGATTTTAGAAAGGTTTCTCATTAAATATGGGAGATTGAATATTTGTTATGTATTGATTTTAGAAAGGTTTTTGTAAAATATAGAAAAAGTATTCCATGATTTAAAAGGAAGTCATGAGTATTGCACTCTATGGGAGATAGAGTGAAACAATGTTATTGTAATCTATACTAATTACGATTGTAATTGAGGGTGAGGCATAGTGAATACATAAAATGAAGACATACAAAGTGTAACAGAATGAAAGAGAGACATAATGAATGCATAAAAAGAAAGGCATATTCATTTTATTCTATATGAATGAGAGAATGTTGTTATTTGAAGTGAAGGAGGAGTGAGAGAATGTCGTCACTTGCAGTGAAAGATATTTGAATTAATAAAAAGTTCGAGTTTTTCACCCCATATCTATTTTATATTCAAGTGCATATTTCTTTGTACATTTGATTAATCTCTACGCCTTCATTTATTATGTATTCCAATCTATATCCTGTATTTTTTTGTTCTCCAAGCTCAACTCATTCCAATCTATATTCTGTATTTTTTTTGCTATCCAAGGTCAACTCATCATGCAGTATAGGTCTATACTGTTCTATAAATCGTCCGATTACTTTACTATATATGTTGGATAAATTTGATGGTGCATATATACTATATGCAATAGTATTGAATGCTGAAACAGGTTGTATATATATCATTGGATTTACTTGATATATATATATGGGATATATTCAATAGCATATATATCATATGCAACTGCATTGAATGTTGGAGCAG
>SNQJ01S0015452.1:47839-66103 GCA_010110895.2 Picea sitchensis | reverse complement strand
ATATGGGATATATCCAATAATGTATATATTATATGCAACAGCATTGAATGTTAGAACAAATTGGTATATATATCATCTGAATATTTGATATATATATATGATATATATCCAATAATATATATACCATATACAACAGCATTGAATACTGAAACAGGTTGGTGTATATATCATCAAATTACTTGATATATATGTGGGATATATTCAATAATGTATATATCATATGCAACAGCATTGAATGCTGTAGCAGGCTTGATATATATGTGGGATATATTCAATAATGTATATACCATATGCAACCAATGCTGTTGCAGGTTGATTATTGTTTGGTTATTGTTAGCCGTGTTTTATCGGCGTGGGAGGCAGTAATGCTTAGCCTTGGATGACAGTAGGAACGAACACCGAGACTCTCCATCGAGAGTCCTCTCCGTCCAATACAAACCGTCAAACGACGTGTCTGGATAAGCGCGCAGAAGGCATTAGGTGTCAAAGCCTGAAAGGAGTCCATATACGGCAGCCAGACATATCTGCTAGTGAACACGACTACAGATTCCTTTCTTCCTGCTTCCTCCACAGCTGCCATTTACGCCCAGAAAATAACAAGTACAGTAGCAGATGTACCTCCAGACCTGGCGCTACCTGGACGACATCTGTAGTCATTCAGGATACATGCGCTTTCCAAACGTCGCGCCATTCCTCTTTTCAAGAGTAGACTTCGTAATGCGATATTCATTGCTGAGACATCGGAATTCTCCATCTTTGCATCGACGATATTCATTGTAAAATTGGAGTAGGATACACTAAACTAGTTTATAGTATCACAATGTTTCTTGTGAGATACCATACGTTCGGATTTCAAAGGCATATGTAACAACCAAGTCCTTTGTAGAGGGATAGCCATGTAGCCATCTTGGTTGCAGTGCACAAAGTTGATCAATTAAAAGTTGCAAATTAATATAAACAAGTACAACTACTCTTCAGCTCTTTTTTTTTTTCTGCAGGAATATCTATCTCCAACTGATAAGTACCTTTCATATATCTTAATATGTGTTTGCAAACTTCCAATGAGATTCATGAGATTCCTATCTTGAAACAAGAGTAACAACAAAGGTAATGCTAGGTTTACTCTGTGTAACTGAGAAAACTTGTTTTTCTCTGCAACTTAACATGGATAAGTGAATTATTATAATTTTTAGTCAACATTTACAAGTGAAGAATTATAATTTTTAGTCAACTTGGCACTTGATACAGATGAGATTGGTGCAGGTTTACAATATTCCATATGGATACAAATGAGATTGGTACAGGTTTACAATATTCAATATGAATCATTGAATAAGATCATAGACATACTTAGGTCATAAGAATATGTGATTTTGTTTATTGCCAAACTTGAAATTCTAGAAAATAGTTTTTTGTGTGAAGAATAATAGTTTTTAGTCCATTTGACCATTGATATAAATGAGATTGATACAGGTTTACAATATTCCATATGATATGAAATCTATGAATAAGATCATAAACATACTTAAGTTGAGACAAAAATATGTGATTTTTTTATTATCAAACTTGAAATCCTAGAAAATAGATTTTTGGATTGCCAAACTTGAAATCCTAGATCACATAATCATTTCATCTCAAAGCCCCATCCACACTCATGCTTCACTTTATAAGTCTAGTATATAGAGTTTCATGTCACAAAAAGATCATCCACATACAAAACTAGAACAACAATTTTGTTGTTAGGGTGTTGTATATGTAGGTTATTATTTGAATGGCTACAAATAAACTTATTTTGTAGAATATGTTTATCTATTTTCATCTAGGTGCTCCAATGGTATCCATATTCTCTATTCAAGGTTTAATAAATCTATCATTTTTTTATGTGAGAAATCTTAGCTACCAATTTATTATTATCTTACTCAACATGGCCATTGTCCCTAAATTTGGTCTTGTAGATCCACCTACATATGATGATGTTCTTCTCGGGAGTATGTTGAACTAACTGCCATGTTTCATTCCTGATTGAGGAGTTACACTCTTCCTTCATTGAATCTTGTCATACTCTTATGTGCTTGCCCATATGTCTCAAGATCATGAGTATTCATGATCTTTGCCATGAGAGCAAAGTTAGTATTTTGAAGTCTAGGATATTTGGATATTAATAGATCTCATAAAGAATTTTTACCTTTCTTTCATTTACCTCTTCATGTGATAATGAAGGCGTGTGATTTCTAGTTTCGTTTGGAGAAGAAAGCTCATGTGAACTAGGAGAACTCTTCATACAAGGAAGAATGGTCTTTGCCTCATCAAGATAAAAAAAAATCATTAAGAAAAAGAACATTAATTCAATCTATGGAAGAATCATTAGAAGAAGGGGAAGTTGAAAATATATACAATGAGTTCTCATTAAACTTGACAACTTTATGAATGATGGCATCCATTGTTTATTGATTATGTGTTTGATAACGTTCAAAAAACATGGTATAATTCACGGAGATCAAACACCTTAGGACATTCATTCACACATAGATAATAATAAAAAATTAGGACAGTAGTGCTTACATGGTTAAAAACCTCAAAGAGTGAAACAATCTATGACACCAAAGATAATTTATTAATTTGCAGAAAACTAGTTTGCATAAGCATCTCTCACATTGATCATCAACAATTGACCTTCGATGCTCTTTAAATAGAGGTTAGGGACCAATCATGTGTTAAGCCATACATCAAGTGATATTGATATCAAGGAGAATATTTTCATATCACTCATGTGTAGCACATGATTGTCACCGTTGGATTAATAAAGTACAAAAGTGCACTAAAGGTTCACATTAAATGTACACTTTAACCTAAAATAACAATAGACCAAGTTGAATTTAAATTATTTCCTCAATAAATCCCTCTCGGACTTAACCAAGCTCCTCATGCTTAGCATGAAAAAATGGATCGATTTCTTGTTGCATCTGGATTTTCTAGATTCTAATTTGACCCTAATGTTTATACCAAGCAACTAGGTGACCATCTTCTCATACTTGTACTTTATGTTGATGACCTTATATTCCTTGGTAGGACATTAAACTTCTAAAACATTTGAAGTCCAACCTTAGGAAGAAATTTGACAATATAGACGAAGTACCCTTGCATTATTATCTCAGCATCCAAGTTTTGCAAACGAGGGAACACATTTATCTTTCTCAACCTAAGTACGCATGTGACTTCCTTTATCACCTTCACATGGGCAGTTCTAAACTAGCCACATCTCCCTTCCAATCTAGAGTTAAAAGTACGACCACATGCACCTCACCCTAGAGTGGATGCCACTTTGTACAAATAGTTAGTCAAAATCCTTTCACATTTGACTCATACTTGCCTTGACATTTTCTTTGGTATTGGTCTTGTTGCTTGACACATGAAAGAACTCGAATGAGTCCATTGAAAAGAAACAAAGTGTGTATCTAGGGTATAGTTCAGTTTGGAGATTGATATAGTTTAGGGGATCTCCTACTTTGGTTGGCTTTATCTAGTTGGGCCAACAGCCCTAGTGATTGGAAGTTTACTACAGGTTATGCTTTCAACCTTGATTCAAGACCTATCACTTGGACATGCAAGAAACAAAATACCCTTTCTCTTTCTTCAACGGAAGTAGAGTATTGTGAAGTATTTTTCACGAGTCAAAAACCCTTTTGACTTAAAAAAACCCTTTTAGAGCTTGGATTCCTACAACAACATTTGACCACTCTATGGTGGGATAGTCAAAGTTCCATTCAAATCACCAAGAATCTAGTTCAACATTAGTACAACAAACACATCAAATTATACATTCACTTTATTCATTAGCTTCTTTAAGGACCATGTGCTTGAAGTGCTCTATTGTAGTATCGATGATCAAGTTGCTCACATTTTCATGAAGCTCCTCATAGAAGAACGTTTTTAAATCTTCAATATATGTTAGGAGTGAGGTAGTTATCATTAAGGGGCAATATAATATAATTCCTATGTTGGGACTTTCATTTTTAAGAGGACACATTGGCGCAAACTCAACGGATAAAGAGATCTGAGTTGTGCCATCCAAAATGGAGACCATTAGAAAAAATAAATCCTAGTATTGAAGATACCGTGAGACAAAAACAAGGATAAAAAGTGTGACTTAAGAGCATAGGGGTGGAATAATGAAGACACTTGTCCAAATCTAGAAAGAATATCAACTAATTCATGAATGAATAATTTGGAGTAAGCTAAGGGGTTTTTGATTTTGCACCGGTCCTCCCACCTATGGGCATGATCATATAAATGTAAGGCTTCAACTTATTTAAGGGATAGATATTAAATATATATGATTAAGGTAGAGGAAGTAGGATTGTGTGTCGTGTTTTGAGTAGATTATTTTGTTTCGGCTTGGTGAATATAGGACTTCTATGTAATAATGTATTGGATAGCAGTGTAAATGAATGGAATGAGTCCCCCCTTTCAATTTTTGGTTTCCTTTATGATGTATAGAGATAATGTTCTTTATTTTTGTTCCTTATATATTTTGTTACATGACAATATTCCATTTATATAGATGTTGTGTGCCCATTTATATAGATGTTGTGTGCCTATGCTTGATAAATGATGAACTAGATGACAATGTTCTATAGTTGAATGGGTAGAACGAGGTTGTGATGTGATGTTCAGAGGTCTATAGTGTTATTGATTGGTTAAATATGGTTATCTAGATGGTAAATGGTTACATTAGTCATACTGCTTGAACCCATATACAACCCTTTATGTCTCAGCACAGTGCTTCAAGGGATACCTTCCCCTTTATGGGGATTGAAAATTCTAGCACCTAGACTACAATGGACCCCCTGTTGAACACTAATGCAGAACTAGGTCTCAAATTGAGCCAAGAACCTCCTTCCTTCTCCTTTTATCACTACTATAAATTCTTCAATCCTATCCCAAGTTGTTCCTAAGGGGTGTTAAGATATTTTGACACTAGAATCTAGTCTAAGTTCAACTTCATCTAATGTGATTTTAAGTTAAAGTTTTCTTTTAGTGTGTTTCTTTAGTGTACTTTTGTATTCGACATCTTCTTGATATTAGAAATACTTGATATGTGCCTTAAAAATCAATTGGTGCATGATATCTATTTAAATATCATGGAGAATCATTTGTTAAATATTGGTGTGAGAGATGTTCAAGGAATCTATGTTTTTGCATTAATAAATTGCATTTACTACTGTGCATTATTTACCTCTTTGAGGGTTTTAACCACATAAATACGTGTTTTGATCCTTGACCTTTAAAATTGGATCATAAACAATATAACCAAGAATAAGAAAGAAAGTCCCCTTTACTTCATATATCAAAACACCCTTAAGCTAGAGAAACATGATACAATAATTCTTTTATGAAAGGATAAACACTTCTTCCCTTGCCTCTTCAAGGGGGAAACCTCCCAATGAGATAAGCTCCAATAAAATATACTCTCATACATTATTCATAAGAATGACTCAATCTTTATTTATAGCTAGCAGAAAACCCTAATCATAATGAAATTATAACTACGTATTGGGCCTTTTTAATGAGACCACATTACAATTATTCAATGATAACTACCTAGTGGGCCTTATTTAATAATAACAAACATAGTGGACCCAATCCACCTTACCTTAAATGGCCACCATACCCACACTATTATTAAATCTAGTGGGCCCTTCGACCCCCATTACACTCATAAGGAGGATTCCATCCCTCCATCCCCCTTGTGGAAGCATTTCCCTCAACACTCGTAGTGATGGTGTACACCCATTAAATAGGGTCCCATGTACAGGTGTTGACTACAATGTTGAAGTAATCCAGGAAACTGTTGAAGTTACTTCACACACACCTAGGATTTATTTTTCCTAAGGTTTTTCCTTGTTTATTAGTCATTATTAGTCATTTATCCAGTCTCGTATTTTTTAGGAGAGAATATTCCACCTGGAGAATATTCTCTTTTGTTAACACTTTTGTTTGACTTGTTGAGTTGAGTCTAGATGTTGCATTGGTTTTATCACCATGCAACATTGGGATCATCACTATGCTAATGCGCACTTTCCTTGGTATCATCACCATATTGGCGCATTACCCTTGATTCCTTGATCTACTCCTCACTACACTTTGTTCAGTCAGTTAATTAAAGACCGATTGACTAGTTAACTTAGCTAGGTGGCAATTCACTCCCGTAACCGCCCGAGAGACTAGTCTAGGTGGAAATTCACTCCCATAACTGTTGGTGTGTGTCCAGATCACTCTAGACCACCACTATGGTGCATTGGTTCTCATCCAGCGCGCATTCATTGAGTTATACAAAGTATATCATGTGTAAAGTATTCATTATGCATTATGGTTAATGAGAATTCTTCCATTCTTTCTCTCCTTCTTCTTCTTTCTCAATTTCTCTCTGCAAATGTGTGTAGTATTTTCTAGATAGATCTATTTTGTGCAAGTTCAACACATTCACATGGTATTAGATCCAACGGACTGCTAAGAAAAATATACACCAAAATGTTTTGCAGGTACAAAATATTGAAGACAGTGGAAAGATGGATTTCCAAAAAGAATTCATTCTTACACCTTACAACTACTTTGCATGGAAGGAGAAAATAGCCATTCATCTCTGAACCATAGGATTGTATAGGTTAACCTTGAATACAGATATAGAACCGACATCAACCATAGAAAAATCCAAGTATTTAAATCGCCTGGATGAGGCACTCGGAACAATTTGCAGTCTTATTTCTCCTTATCTCCTTTTTCACATATCTTCCTGTAAGACTCCCAATGAATCCTAGACCACCTTGGAAGGGATATTTGGAAAATAGGATGATATGAGGGGACACATGTTGGAGGTGGAATTTCTCACATTGGATCCAAAAATCTTCGACAATATCCAAGATTTATTTACAAAATTCAAGGATTTACTGTCGCAACTCAAATCTTGTGGGGTTTATAAATCGAAGGAGGAGAAACAAATGGTTCTCACCATTCTCTCCAAAACTCGGTCCTAAATTCTCTGTATTCGTATCCACATTCCATTATGTCATATTCACCTCTAGAGCCACTTGGAAGAGGCCTTCTCTTGAGGTATTATCGAATCCATGACACAAGAGAAAACCAAGCTCATCAACATGGGAAAAATCAAAGGCCCAAAGGCACATGCACTCACTTTACAAGATGGCAGCCACAAATATCATAAATCTAAAGATAAAGACAAAAGAAAATCTTATGCACATTCGACGAAGGAATGGTACACAAAACCCTTCACCGATGCCTCCAGATCCAAAAGGGAAAAGGGAATAAAAGGGGATAAATGCATGTACTGTCACAAAGGATTCCATCCAGCATCCGCATGAATGCAAAAAAAAATAGATCTAATGACTCAAATACTTCATAAAAACAACCTTGGATATCGCATCGCCGAGGGTGCTAAGAAGAAGAAGCCAAAAGATTTGAATCCCAAGAAAGGAAATTCTAGTCATGCCTTGATTGCCATAAACTCCTCTCATGATGCTTGGATCATATATTCAGGAGAATCACATCACTTGGCTACCTCCAAAGTAGTATTTTATTCATTGGATGCATGCAAAGGTCCTCCTATTCTTATGGGGGAAAACTCTCATGTCAAAGTCAACGGCAAAGGAAGGATTGAACTCACCAACGAAATCTTCGAGAATGTGTTGCGTGTTCCTAAACTTTCCATCAACCTTCTATCAGTGTATCATATGACGAATTATGGCATTGGAAAGAAAGTAATATTTGTTAGCGATAAATGTTGTCATGAGCTCGAGAGCATCCGGGCCTGCAAGTTGCACGAAATGATCAAGCGCAGCACAGTAGAATCCTTGTTTTTCCAAGTAGCAGGTCAAGCGAGCGGGAAAAATTTCATCGGCAGCATCCAGGGTCTATTTTTGTGAAGAAGATCGACGGTCGGTGGGAAATTGCAGTCAGTCAAGTCACGCCAAGTATAGTGCAGATGTTGTTAAAGAGGTGAACGGTGTCAGCCGCCGGATCGGCAGAAGAACAGATCTGGGCTGTTGGTTCGGGAGTGGACGCTTGTCACCAGATTACCCACATCGGGGACTCGGGAATCGAAGGTTGGAAGAATAAGTCAGTCGACTTCACGAGCGGCGAAGTGGCGAGAAGATCAGAACCGTCCATTGAAGAGGATGCGTGTCAGAGATCGAGGGATCTCGCGAACTCGGAAGTTCGCAGGGTAAAGGCACAAACATTTGGTACTCCAAGTCGCGAAGGCGCAAGGAGCGAGAAGGGGACAGCTGTTGGATCCGCACGTGGGATCGTGCATCGGAGTCTCGTAAGAAAATACCCAAGGAATTGGCCGCGAGGATCGCGAGTTTGCGAGGTTGTGAGATTTCGACCGTTGGAGGACAGGTGGCCATAACAAAGCGGTGAAGTGGAATACAGGTGGCAGAAGCCCTCGGGATCTTGCTGCAAGAAGTCCCGAGGTATTGGCATTAGGATTCACGAGTTGCGAAGTGCTGAGGTTCATGTGAACATGTGGCAGATCATAAGGTGGGACCGCATGGTCGATGGGTGGACACGCGTTGGCTGGAGATAAAGTTATCATTTCGTTGAATTCTCGCATCTCGAGGACTCGCGAAATAGGAGGGTGAAAACTCGACGGTTCAACCGGCGAGGTTGCGAGGTCGCGAGGACCCGGGCCCACAGTATTGCTGAGATGATCTCAGCCGTCCATCTGAAGCGGACACCTGGCGCGAGTAGAGCCATCTCATCACTTCGCCCATCGCGACTCCAACTCGCAAAAAGCATCTCCGTTATTTTCCGAGGTGCGAGGTGCCGAGAGAATCTCAGGCCCGAGCCCACGGCATCGCCAGGAGAAGTAAGAACCGTCAGATCAAGAAGGCCGAAGCACTCATTTCAGTTACAGAGAGGATCGTCGTAGTCTCCAAGTGCCACCGGATCCGATCTCCATATTGTTTCTCGCCTGAAGTAAATGATCACAAGAGCGGGTGGTTGAGACTTCCTCTCATTCATTAAGTGAAGGAATGGAGGTTCTGGCAAGCCGTCTGCCCAAAGATGTCCTGTGTATTGGTTTTCTCAAATGCGCCATGCTAAAGTCTTCAAATCAACAGAGAAGTCTACGCACGCTAGCTCAGCATTTAATGGCTCAACTACTCTCCTCACAAGAGCCATGCTTAGTTAAGATGGCTCTTAAAAGAAGACATCAGTACGAGTTCGACTAAAGGGACACCCAGCTTTGAGTGACTGTACACGCCTCTGTGAGGTGAAGTTTCCTGAGTATATAGACTCAGTTTTTGTATTTTGGTAAGCATCGATGGTTGAGCAGAGCTCCCGGTTGTAAAGTTTTAACGAAGCACTGTTAATCTGATTATGTATGGACTTTTGAGACTTCTTGCCTTATGAATGCCAGTTTCTTTCATGCCTTTGTTTACACTGTGTTAGAGCAACTCGGAATTGGAGGATCCAGTCAAGTTGTAGCTATTATAGGATGATGTTGTAATGGATCACTGTAATAGTTGCGCTGTCTCTAATCGGTTATTGTGATTTCCCAGTGCTGAGCGACTTGGAATTGGTGGATCCAGTCAAGTCCCCTTTCAGTTTCTTGAGACCCTGAACCAAGAGGATCTTGCATTCATAGTCTTTCTTCTGCAAACTGTTGTAAGCATGTTGCCCAAAGCCATTTGTTCACCTTTCTTATCAAGTCTTCCACCTATTCACCCTTAATCAACTAGCTGGCTGAAGTTAGGATTCCAGATCTCCTTTGTTCTTTACGTACCAGATCCAGTCCCTGAATTAGAGTGATACATCCTCGAGCCATTATCTCCATCTGATCACCTATTAAAAACAAATCGTGACATAAAACTGATGGGTGTTGGGCTCTGCTCCTGCAAGCAATCTAGGAGTGACTTTCGACGCTAACAATATTCACACCAAATTTCATGGAAATCTACGACATGCAAACCAACTCCATGGTTTCTACCAGTGAGGTAAATCATTAGTCTAGATTGTATACATTTTTTGAATTCATTGAACCTGATTCTTCTTTACTACTTACTCATGTTGATTAAAGTAGTAGGATATGGCACGAAAGGTTTGGACATTTGAATTTCAGATACATGAAACAAATTAGCAAGAAAATATTGGTTGATATTCTACCAAACATCCATTTCTCTAAGGGAGTATGTGAGGGTTGTGTTCTCGGAAAACACCCTCAAGATAAATTCGACAAAGGAAAGTCTTAGAGAGATTTTGCGCCTTTAGATATGATCCACAATGACCTTATGGGTCCTTTTCCGCATCCATCTATCAACAAAGTGAGGTTTGTTCTCATTTTTGTTGATGATTTCTCACGTTTTACATGGATCTACTTTCTTAGGAAAAAATTTGAGGTCTTTCAACACCTCAAAGATTTCAAAGCCCTGGTTGAGACATAGTCCAGAAAGAAGATGAAAGTCCTATGAACTGATAATGGGGGAGAGTTTGTAAATCATGAGATACATAATATTTTCCATGAGGCAGGGATTCAGTTACAACACACAATTCCCTATACTCTGCAACAAAATGGAGTTGCTAAGTGGAAAAACAGATCTCTAAAGGAGATACCATCTTGCATGTTGCATGCAAAGTCACTATTGATATTATGGTAGTTGTGGGAGGTATTTACCTCCATGTGTAAACCTAACGAGAATATAATATTCCGGAAAGAAAGAAGAAACCCTAATGAGTTGGCTAATAACCCTAGAAGACAAGTCAACTCAAGAGGATAACTTGTATTAGGCTATTAGCCTCCAAGAGAAGAAGTCGGCTAGAAGAAATATTATATACTAAAGAATTAGTACCCAGAATGAGAAGTTGGCCCTGGCAGTCTGCCAAATTTAGTATAAATACAGGAAGTCAGTCTTCAGTCTAGCCAGTATTATCATAACTGCATAGCACACTTGTGCGCACTGCAGTTGGGAAGTTTTGTGCGCAAGTCTGGAGGAGAGTTGTCGTTGCAACTGTTGTAGCTAGAAAATTTCATTTTGGCTTGGACTATCTCTTGTTTATGGTTTGGACTATCTGATCAGCTCTTGTTTGGTGCACTATCCTTGGAGAAAGGTGTGCTACCCTTTGTTTGGTTATCTAGCCTAGGGTTTGCTTTCGGAATGATTCTCTGTTAAGGTTAAAGTGCTCGGACGATGGCTTCAGCCTATGGTTGGGTGATAATAGTGATATTGTATATGGTAAAATGAGCGCAGTCCATCATATTCTAACAGGTTATGGGCCCACACCTCCTTCATCCATTCTAATCGCTAGAGGGAAGCATAGCCATTAGGATACTAAGCTCATTGAAGAACTGTCGCTAGGGTTTTTAGCAGGAGCAGTCACCAAAGCACTGTCGCTAGGGTTACTGGCAAGTGCAATTGCAAAAACCCTAACCCTCTCATTGAGGCACCTTAAGTGAAGGGATTGACCTAATTGCCAGATAGTTCAGTGCGCCCTAGCCTAGTGCATCTCCTGGTACTCTCGACAAGCCAAGACATCAAGTTTGAGTTTTTGGTCAAATATAGGGTTGACCAAGTCAAAGCAGCCATGAAGTACTCTATGAAGTCATAAAACAAGTTAGATGGAGCTTCTAACTTCAGAGCGTGGAAGACAAGGATTGACCTCATCCTTGCCAAGAATAAGGTGTTGAAAGGAAATATCATGGAACCAGAGTTTGAAGAAGGAAAAGAGAAGGAATTGCAGAACGTTGCAATTATGGAGAAGTTCAAAGACGGTGACATCAATGCCATGAGTATCATAGTGGACTCTATAAAATACCACTTGATACCCTACATCTCCCATATTGACTAATCAAAGAAGATGTAGGATGCCTTAACAAACCTCTTCTCATTCATAAACATTGGACAAGTAATGAGTTTGAAGAATGAGCTCCGTGACATGAAGATGAATGATGATGACAGTGTAACATCATACTTTTTGAGGATCTCTCAGTTAAGAGATAAAATAAAATCTTTTGAAGAAATCATCTAAGAGAAGGAACTGGTAAACATAGTACTCAATGGTCTTCCCAAGACATGGGATGCATTTTCCGCAAGTATGAACACAAGGAAGGAGTATCCTAAATTTAAATAACTTTGGACTTGATGTGCTCAAGAATAATCAAGGATCAGTGCAAAAGAGAAACCTCAAAAGAAATACGACGATCAAGCCTTCACAGCAAGATTCAAGAATTCCAGGAACAAAAGGAAGTTTGGAAAGAAGCCAAATCTAGAGAAAGATATGTCAGAAATACAATGCTTCAACTGTCGAAAATATGGTCACTACAAGAATCATTGTCCCAAGATAAAGAAAAGGAGGGAGACACATGAAGCATCAGTTTACGAAGAAAAAGAACCTTCAAAGAAGACTAAGCAGGATGAAACAGACTTCTTCATCTAAAGACAAGGTAACAATACTCTTCTTAGTTCTTGTACATATATTGTTTGCATAATCTCTGTACATATCTTGAATATCTATCTCTTAGAAGATAATGTGTTCCAAGAAGAACTATACCTATAAGATAAGGATTTCTATCATCATGACTACAAGTCAGACAATACACATGAAAGAATGAAGTACATCAAACAAATCATGTCGAAGTTATTACATAAGTAACAGCTACAAGATAAGTCGAAATCAACAATCAAGAGGAAATTGGAGAAAGACTTATGACACCTTGCAGAAAGAAATGCAGACGGAAGTGTGGATTATGTTAGATGGAGGGAGCCAATTATATACTTCCAAAAGAAAAACATGCACTCATACATGAAGCAAGGATTAGGAGGGATATAATCCTATGATCCATTGAAGATGATGAAGTATATATCCATGGTAGCAGCCATGAAAAGCAGTATGTGTTCAATTTGACTTTAGAAGAAGCCTTCTTCAAAAAGAAGCCTTAAAGTATCCATGGTTGTCCATCCACATCCATGATCCTACAATGAAAGAAATAAGTTGGAATATTCAGAGTGTGGAATCTATAGAAAAATCCATGGACTCAAGAGCTAAAGAGAAACATGAGGAAGAACATGAAGATTCCAATAAAGAAAGAGAAGCCATAACAACTACTCATTGTATCGAGAATCACAAGATTACCAACCTGATATGAACTCACTAAAAGAAATCAAGAAGAGCAACTGAAGGTTGTGATGAAGAACAGTGTATGAAATACTTATGAATGAAATCATTGCGAGATCAAGGAATAGAGGTTCCCCCATATGGAGGGAGAATACTATGATGACTGTTTGCTCCAGTAAACCAGACATATATCTAGATGAGTCATTATATCATCCGCAATATCCATGGGTTGGATTTTTACATCAGATAAAGGAAAATACTGTTCTCTAGAGAAATTGAACAAAAAGCGTATGAAGAGAAACCTCAAGGCTCTGAGGTATACCACAAAGAGACCCTTGTATGAAGATGGAAGAAGACAACTTGGTGGAGAATCTCCAATGCACAATAGAAGTGTGGTGAAGACTTTCTATAATAGAGATATTGTATCCAAATGGTTATTTAGAAGCTCAGGATAATGGATCGCTAATCCATGAAAAACACTCATGACGACCAAAGAATTATCACTTGGATATGTTCCAGTTTGACCATTGCCACGATGTTGTGAGCTAGCAGGAACCAAAGAGGAATCCAACAATGATATACTTTATTGATTACAGCTATATGAAGCCTTCAGAGAAAACCAGTGTTTCAGAAAACCGAAGTACATTTGAGATCAAGCATTACATTCTCCCTGATGAAAGTCCAGAAAGTAAAAAGTGGTTCTCTGATATATATCTCCACAGATGAGAAGATAAGCGGGCATTTTGGTAAAGATTTTATCCAAGACGAAAGAGTTTGCGTACTCAAGATGGAGCTCGTGAACATGACTTCCTTATTGAAAAAGGAAGAGATGAATCCCAGTTTGGGAGGGAGCACTGATGTGTTATTGATTTATGGACATTCATTTTTTAGTTCAAAAAATGGTCCAGGATGGGCAATTCCTTTCCAGTTCGGAAAGTGGGTTGAGATTTCTGACGGACAGGCATTTTCCAGTTCGGAAAATGGTTCAGATTGAACAGTCATTTTCATAATGAAAATGGTTTGATGGATTTTTGATGTACCATAGACAACAATTTCCCATTGTGGTTAACATGGGGAATGGTCAAGGGTAGTCTCTCTTCTTGAGGGTTAATCAAGAAGACTGCCCCACCTCACCAGACAACGATTTCCCATTGTGATTAACATGGGGAATGGTTCATTTTGGAGGTTGGTGTAGAAAATTCATTTCCTTTGGAAATGGTCCAAACAATCATTCCTTAGGGAAGATTCATTCTCTATAGGTTTCACTTTGTTTAGTGCCAGAGGAATGGTCCAGGTTCAGCAATCAGGGATAGACAAAGTGTCATAGGAATGGCCCAGGGTGGGGAATGGTTCAGGCTCAGAAATCAGGACAGTTATTCTTCCTTGCTTGAGAAGAATATTCTGGATATCTCATCATTGATGTTTGACCTTCTGAGGGAAAATTCTCTTCCAAGATCTCATAGATGTGAGTGGAAGAATGGCCCAGATGATTCATTTTATATCATAACATTGTTTCTATGCAGTTTGATATCAGATGATTGTTATGAAGACTGTATGTCTCTAGACAGTAGATGTATACTATTGTGGTGGATGTATTCCATTGTTTGTGACTATACGTCACTGATCAAGTACCTGTGTGCTACTTGGTGTGGTAGTGTACCACTGGATTGTAGTTGTGTACTACTATGGATAGACGCAGTTGTGTTCTATTGAATGATACTGTTTTGATTGCCTTGAATACTATCAACAGTGTTGGAAATGATTATCAGCTAGATGGATGATCAATGGATAGAGATTTCCAAGACAAAAAATGGTCCAGGACATTTACTCTTCTAGGACATATGTCCGGATTAGAAGGATGGCTCTTGTGTCACTCTATGGAGTGAGTGACTTATCCAGTAGCATGTCTGATTACTTAGATGGAGTATGGTTTTGAGAGATGATGCATCTGATGACATTGATAGTGATGATGGTGCTCATGATCTAGTCATGAGATAGTCTATATGACCATGTTTACGCTACCGGGTGAATGGTATGTTTGTGCTCAAGACCATTACCTTCAATACCTCCCTAGCTAGGAGGGAGTGTTGATATTATGGTAGTTACAGGAGGTATTTACCTCCACATGTAAACTTGACGAGAATAGAATATTCTGGAAAGCAAGAAGAAACCCTAATGAGTTGGCTAATAACCCTAGAAGACAAGTCATCTCAAGAGGATAACTTGTATTAGGTTATTAGCCTCCAAGAGAAGAAGTCAACTAGAAGAATCATTATATACTAAAAAATTAGTACCCAGAATGAGAAGTCGACTCTGGCAGTCTGCCAGATTTAGTATAAATATAGGAGGCCAATCTTCATTCTTTCCAATATTCTCATAACTACAGAGCACACTTGTGCGCACTGCAGTTGGGCAGTTTTGTGCGCAAGTCTGGAGGAGAGTTGTCGTTGCAGTTGCTGCAGCTAGTAGATTTCGTTTTGGCTTGGACTATCTCTTGGTTATGGTTTGGACTATCTGATCAGCTCTTATTTAGTGCGCTATCCTTGGAGAAAGGTGTGCTACCATTTTTTGGCTATCTAGACTAGTGTTTGCTTCCAGAATGATTCTCTGTCAAGGTTAAGGTGCTCAGAGGGTGGCTTCGGTCTATGGTTGGGTGACAATAGTGATATTGTATATGGTAAAACGAGCACAATCCATCATATTCTAACAGTCACTACCACAGATACTATGGGTCGAAGAAATTTATTGTGCAACATACATCCAAAATAGATCTCCCCATATATATGTCAAGGATAAGACCCCCTACGAGGCTTGGAGTGGCCTCAAAATGGAAGTTACCCACTTTCACATTTTTGGTTCACATGAATGGGCCCGGATTCCCTCTGAAAAGAGGAAGGCACTTGATCCACAGAGCACTGAGTGTATTTTTGTTGGGTACCCCAATGGTGTGAAGAGATATAGACTTATTGACCTTTCCTCAAACCGACTTATCATTGAGCGAAGTGTCTAATTCGAGGAAAGTGTCTCGCATGTACCTCAGCAGCTACATGAAGACACCTTCATTCTTCCACCTATTCGAGATGATGAGCATGCACATGTCGACTCTTCTTCAGACGAGAGTTTTGATTCAGAGGACTTAGATGATTCTAATTCAGATTCAGTACAGTCAAATGTAGAGTCAGACCATCTAGATGCAATTGCAAAGCCAAAGCAGAGGCCCAAGTGGGCACAAACTACTCTTCAAGATGTAGGGGATCTCATTGGTGATCCAGCCGATTATAGGAAGACTCGATCTGATTTTGAGGAGCCTCCTGTTGCACTCACTGCCACTGAACCATTTCCCTACAGGCATCTTTTCTTGGTTCAGACTTTAGATCCACAGTCTTATGGAGAGGCTACTGGAAATCCCTTTTGGGAATCCACCATGCAGGAGGAGTACAACTCCCTCCTCGAGAACTAGACTTGGGATCTGGTTCCCCTTCCTTTTGGAAGGAAAATTTCCATATGCATATGGGCCTACAGGACCAAGAGCGCAGCTGATGGACATATTAGAATATACAAAGTCAAGCTTGTTTCCAAAGGCTTTCAACAGGTGCATGGTATTGACTATGATGAGACCTTTTCGCCAGTAGCGAAGATGGATTCCATATGATTGACACTTTCCATTGTGACAACCAAGGGATGGGAAGTCCATCAGATGGACGTGAAGAATGCATTTCTTCACAATGATCTCTTTGAGGAGATCTATATGGAGCAGCCCCAGGGATTTATGCAGGACTCATATTTGGTCTGTCGACTGAAGAAGTCCCTTTATGGCCTCAAGAAGGCTCTAAGGACATGGTATGCCAATATGGACTCCTGCCTGTTGTCACATAACTTTGTATGTTGTAAATCAGACTCGAATTTCTACATGCTCAGGACGACTGATTCACTTCTACTCTTAGTTCTGTATGTTGATGATTTTTTTATCATCGATTGCTCGACTTCAGCGATTGTTGCAGTCAAGTGGATTCTACATGACATTTTTTTGATGATGGGCATGGGTCCTCTATACTTCTTCCTTGGACTCGATATCAGTCAGGATGCATCAAGCATCAAACTATCTCAGGCCAAGTATGCACGAGATCTCCTTGAGAGAATTCACATGACAGACTACAAGTCTGCTCTTACTCCTTTCCTATCAGGAGTCAAAATTGAGGATGGAAAGGATACTCCATTGGTTGACAACACATTGTACAAACAGCTAGTGGGGAGCTTGTTGTATCTCACACACTCCATACCAAACCTCTCAAATGCAGTTGGCACAGTTTCCAGGTTCATGCAGGAGCCACATGAGCTACATTGGGAGGCTGCAAATCCTATCCTTCGATACGTACAGGGAACCATCACCTTTGGGATTCATTATGTAGTAGACTCTACATTAGATCTCATCAGGTTTACCGATTCTGACTGGGTTGGCGATAGCACAGATCATAAGTCCACATTTGGTTACTCACTCAGTCTTAGTTTTGGGCCCATATGTTGGTCGAGAAAGAAGCAAGTTTCCATTGCTCTATCTTCAACNGTACAGGGAACCATCACCTTTGGGATTCATTATGTAGTAGACTCTACATTAGATCTCATCAGGTTTACCGATTCTGACTGGGTTGGCGATAGCACAGATCATAAGTCCACATTTGGTTACTCACTCAGTCTTAGTTTTGGGCCTATATGTTGGTCGAGAAAGAAGCAAGTTTCCATTGCTCTATCTTCAACCGAGGCAGAGTACAGAGGGGTAGTTAACATAACCATTCAGGCTATGTGGCTACAACATTTTCTCACTGAGTTGGGCATTCAGTTTCATCAGTCGATCATCAACTGGTGTGACAACCAGAGCACTCTGAAGTTCTGCAGAGATCCAGTTCAGAGGCAGCGGACAATGCACATCCAGATCCACATGCACTACATCTGGGACTTAGTACATGAGGGGATCATCGACCTATAGTTTTTTCCTTCAGCATAACAGACGACAGACATCTTCACCAAGACCTTCCCTGAGAAAAAGTTCCATTCTTTTCAAAGTCGTCTTGGAGTGAAGGACACAGTTGCCTAGCAACTATAGTTATTATTTTTACATACATTGTACCTTGAGGGGGG
>SNQJ01S0015452.1:0-14696 GCA_010110895.2 Picea sitchensis | reverse complement strand
ACTTATCCTATCATGACTTCGCGACTCGCTATATCAAGCACTTGATTTTCCAACTCCCGATACCCGATGCGCCGAAATGTCGATGCGCACGTGAGTTGACTTTTCAACGGTCCCCTTATCTCGTCGGGACTTCAGAATTCGCAGGATCGTGAATCCTAACACCAATACTTCGGAACTTCTCACGGTGACACCCTGATGACTTCGTGCCACCCGTACTCCACTCGTCGGCTTTGCTATGGCCCACACTGTCCTCCAGCTGTCGGGATATCGCTTATCGCAATCTCATGATCCCCGTGGCCAAATCCTCGAGTCTTTTCTCACGAGACCCCGATACACGATCCCGCGTGTAGATCTGAGTGTTCTCCTACGATTCGGATCCAACGGTTATTCTCCTTCTTGCTCCTCGCGCCTTCGTGACTTTGAGTACCCGATGCTTGGGCTCTCACCCTGCGAACTCTCGATTTCACGAGATCTCTCGATCTCTGCCACCTGTCCTCCTCAGATGGACGGCTCCTAGTCCACTCACCACTTCGTCGTTTCTCGTGTCCTCGCACTTCGCGACTCTTGACACCAAATTCTCATCCCTTCCACTCACGAGATCCCGACATGCGATGTGCCACCTGTCCGCTTACCGACTCCTGTGGCCCCACGTCGTTCTCGTGTGCCGATATCCCGATATGACGTCAGCTAGGCCCCACAACATGGAGCTCTCGCCTCTTCGCCACTCATGAAGTCAAATGACTTCCTCTTCCAACCTCCGGTGCCCGAGTCCCCGATGTGGGTAATCTCGTGACACGCATCCGCTCCCAAACGAACGGTCCAGATTAAGTCTCGCTAATTCGGGGTTTCTGGTATATCGATTCTCACGACCTCGAGAGTCCCAATTTCTCGATGGACGATATCCCGATTCCTGTCAAGACTACTCCTCTGTCTACAGGATCTTAACTCCCGTGCAACCTCTGTCGATCCGACGGTTGTCGGCGATCCTGAGCCAGATCTAACGGCTCGGATCATTTCTCCTGTGCGTGCTCCTCCTATGCGCCTCCTGGACGTAGAATTTCAATGGTCTAGAATCTGTCGGCCCATCCGACGGCAGCTATACCCCCTCCTGAGATTTTGTGTGCCTTCTTCCTTACTTGGAAGAATTTCCAATTTGCTCAAAGGCCTCGACCTTTGTCTCCTTTTCCCCTCTATGAACTCTTTTCCTTTGAGCTCCGCCATGCGTACATAAACGTTTCCCTTCCTGAGTTTTTAACCCCTTCTGAATCCTTGACGGATTCTTCCAACTCCTACACTCCTTGCAGAGTCTCCTCACGTACACGCTAGTGCTTTCCCTCCTGAGCTTCATCGAACACTCGGACTTCTTGAGGGATTTATGTTTTCCATTCCTTCTCCCACAGATGGAGAATAAAATTCCTTCCTGGCTCTCCTTCACTCAAGCAACCTCTTGCTAAGCCTTTCAGGGTGTTCAATAACCCCTCGAAGATCCCTCAGTGGATTCTTCTCTTAAACCCAGAACTCCAAGAGTTCTCTTCACTTCTTACACCAATGTACCTGCTCCAATACCCTCCTGGCAGAGCTCTCAGAATCCTTAGTGATTCTACTTCCTTTGAACTCAGCAGAGTTCCTTCCTCTGTGCACCTCTGTACACATGCTCAATGCTCACCTGGCAGAGCCTTCCAGAATCCTCAGCAATTCTGCTTCTCCTTCAAACTCTTAGCAGAGTTCTTCCTCCAGCACCTCGTGCTTACGCTCAATGCCCACCTGGCAGAGCTCCACAGAACTTACAACAAAGTTCTGTCTGCAACTGTGTTTTAGCTACATAGCCTTTCCTCCAAGGTATTCAGCAACCTTGAGGTCTCCCTCCGAGTTGTTGATCTCAGTTCATGTGCCGCAGCACGTCTTCGTCTAACTCCACAGAGTTCAGAAGTGCATCCTCTGTGCACTGGTATTCAGAGTCCGTAGCACTCTGTCACGCCCTCCTGGAATGAAACCTCAAAGACCTTCAACCCTGAAATCAAACAAACTCCCTGCAGTGGCATGATAACAACACACAAATACAGCATATAATGAACACCCACAGACATGCATATAAGACCGAACATATGTAGGAAAAATTGTTGTTGTTTATATTAAAAATGGAAAATGCCTGTATTTTACAAAGGTGTTCTCAATCTCTCCTCGGCTCTTCTCTTCTCTACCATTCTACCACAACCACACTCTAACTCAAAATGAGATCTCAAAATCTCTTTTACCTGAGGGGCTCATCGAGCGCTTCCCTCCAGGTTCACCTACTCTAATAAATTGCATTCAATGGTTGTCTAGTCTAGCGCCTGGATCTAGATCTCAGCCGATCTAGCATTAAATCCGATCTTATCTACAACCTACACAAAGGCACGGCTTCCATGGCTCACCAGCCTAAGCATTAAATTACATTCAATTCAAATTTGAATGAGGACTGCGCCTCTCTCTTCAGCGTTGAATGCATGCGTGCTGACGTGGGTGGCTGGCTGGCTGATGACGTGGAGCGATGCTCCTGCATCACACACACTTCCCCAAGGTGATTTTTCTCAGCCCCCATGTGCCCAATAACTATGGTATGTGACCACTCACACCCACCCTCTTAAATTTATTCAATGATTGGCTTTGGGAACACTCAATCAAAAATTAGAAGGTTCACATACCAATAGGAAATTTAGGAAAAAGGGTTGAATGAATATACATGGGTAATCCCCCCTTTGGACCCCCTCTTAGGAATTCTCTTAGGCACTCCCCTCTCTTGTGGATTAATTCATCCCCCATCTCTTTCCATGCCCCCTTAGCAGCTAGCATCACATTTTATTATTAAAACATAGAAATACAATTTGCATATTACATCGCTTTGGTTGTAGCCACACATTATATCTACATAAGCATTAATTAAACTAGGGATTATAATGGGAATGTTACATTCCCCCTCCCCTACAATTGTGTGTTGCACTCGATCCACACTGTGATGATATACATATATGAAAATTTACATCACAATACTTAGAAAATAAAATTATGCACTTTCACAACTCCAGCAACAGCTCCAACCATAATATTTTGTTCCTCTCAAATTATTGACCCAAGGAATGCACAATTCATTTATCAAATATAACCCAAAGGATATATGATTCGTTTATCAGGACTAACCTAAGGAATGGACCATTATTTTATCAGGGTCCCCATCTTAGTTGGCTAGGACTCTGAGATGTGGTTATGGAACTCTAGTTGCTCAAAATGGATTCTTGCATTCTGTTTTCTTCAAAATTGTCAAAATTTGTAGGTCTTCTTCTCGCATGTTTTCTTCATGCTCCCATGTAGCATATTCAGGATCGTAGTAGGTCCATTGAACTTTTACCTCCCGATGGCTTTGTTCCTAATCACTTTGACTTTTTGTTCCAGGATGCATACTGGTTCCACCCGGAAATCCCCTTCATGCTCCACTGGATTATCAGTGTTTCATGGAAACCTACACAGGAGACCTAGATAAAGCATACACAAATAAAGCTTATCAATAAAAGGAAGAGAGATACAATATAAAGAATGAGAATCAATATATATTATGATATAATAAATGAGTGAGTGATGTTCACTCATATAGGAAATTACATCCTATAATAGGAATGCATGCATAATAGTGATGGTCTAATATTAGAAAGTCTAAAATAGAACTAGTTAGTTAACACCCACTGAACTAGTGTGCCAAAAATAGAAATTTCTCCAACACCCCCATGAACATCACTATGGAGTAAAAAATAAGTCTCGGCTACTAGTCCATATTAGGTACTTTTGTACAATGCAACTAATGAACACTGAAGAAAAATGGGGAAATAGGGAAAACTATGTGGGAATAAACCCCCCCTCAAAAGACAATCCATCAAAAGAACAAAAGGCAGTTGCTAGGAAACTGTGTTCTTCACTGCAAGACGATCTTGCAAAGTCTGAAACTTCTGCTTAGTGAAGGTCTTGGTGAATATGTCAGTGGTCTGTTCAGAGGAAGGACAGAAATGCAAATCAATGATCCTGTCATGTATTAGATCTTTGATGAAATGCATGTGGAGCTCAATGTGTTTGGTTCATTTTCGTTGTACTGGATCTCTACAAAATATCATTGTACTCTGATTGTCACACCATATGATAGTCAGATAGTGAAACTAGATACCAAGCTCAGTAAGGAAGTGTTGAAGCCAAAGTGTATGAATGACACAGTTGACCACTCCTCTATACTCGGCTTCTGCAGAAGATAAAGCAATGGTTGATTGCTTCTTACTCGACCAACAAATTGGGCCTGACCCCAAACTGTATTATATGCAATCTTTCTTTGGAAGGATTAATTTTGTAAGAAAGTTCACTCTAGATTTCATAGAAAAAATTAAACCCCTGCAGAGAATGATACACAAGGATGTTGAGTTTAAATGGATTGATGAGGGAAAGGAAGCTTTCAAAAACATTGAGACTTCCATATCACAAGCTCCTATACTACACAGCCCAGATTTTAGAAAATACTTTATCTCTACACTTTTGCTTCAGATCAATCATTAGTTGTAGTCCTTACTCAAAAGGATGATGAAAACAACGTAGCACTTGTCTCATTCATGAGCACAAAATTAAAAGGACCAGAGCTTAATTACCCAGACATTGACAAACAAGCCTACATTGTCTATAAAGAAGTAAAACACTTTAGACCTTACATCCTCAAGAATTATACCAAGTTCATAGTGCCTCATCCAGTCATTAGGTCACTATTCATGCGATAGGAAATGGGGGAAAGAAGAGGCAAATGGATGGTTGTCATCCAAGAATTTGATATAGAAATTAAACCAGTAAGAATTGTTATGGGTCAGGGACTATGCAAACGGGCCACAGAATCCCAAAATTTGATAGAAAATAGGGATTCAGGTTGGGACAACGAGTTGAATTTATGGTGTGGTGAAGTATTGTACATCCCACCCACACAAGACTCTTGGTATCTTGAACCATGATATTTTATCCATCATGGTACCTTCCTTGAATACCTGAAACCAAGAGAGAGAAGAGCACTTTGTTGGCACAAGGGAAGACCTAGGGTTCAATGCTTCAACAGTGAACCAACAAAACCCTAACTACTGGCCCTTTCGGCAACACTTGCGAAGCAGATGAAGTCTCACCCGAGGTAGAGGCAGGGTTGGTTGTAGGACTCAAGTGTCTACAACCTAGATGGTACATAGATCTATGATCACAATACTTCCAAAGCACTTAGCAGATCATCAGTCATTAGCATTTAACCCTTATTCACATCACAGGGGAAATCCCTAGTTACAAAACAACGCAGTATTCAACCAGATCTAACAAATATAAGCACTTAGCATATGGAAATAGATCATATCTATCATTCATTCACATCACTAAGCATTAAGACATCATACCAGATTCATCTAAACATTCATTACTGCACTAAGCTTAAATTATATGAACAATATAACAACCATAATGCACAAATCAACCATAACACATGATATACGTGGTTCACCCCGACGTGGGGCTACGTCCACCAACTCTTCTTCTCTTTATTGTCTTCTATCAATCATCTACATGCATAGAGCCAGAAAATCCTACTCTGCATAGGACAGGATATCTACGCGCACTTCACCAGATCCTCCTTCCCCAATCTAGGTTACAACACAAATCCTTCTTACAGTCTACACACAAGCTTCTTACAACCACTTGCACTTAGCTCTGCAAGTGTTCAACACAGCATGCACAAAGCATTTACACCTATTTTCACTCAGCTCATCGGCCAGCTAGGTCTACTTCTTACATTGCCTAGCTACTTATTTATACATTACAAAAATGCCCTAAACATGGGTAAACCCATGGGTCGACATCCCCATACCCGTTACATAAACCCTAATCCCAAAACTTCCCTAAAAAGGGGTCAAGATCCTGCGATCTCTGCTTCGACTTGCACTCCGCCTTCGACCAGCCTGTCGAAGTCCCAAAAGAGGTCAAACATGACCAAGGTTCTCCAAAACTTGGTCAAGGGCCAACAGGCCCCCAACACTCACTTGTGACTCGTCCCAAGTCACTCTGATCTAGGTAAATATACCTCAAATGCCTCGAGCTTGGCTCAATCTACTTTGATATGTTTCTTAGTCAGAGCCTCATGCTCGATGAACTCTTGAATAACTATCTCGTTCACAGGTCCTTCCAAGCGTTGTTCGATTGTGGTGACTACTTGTTCTAGTTCTGCTCCTCATCCTTCAATCTCCTCAAAAAGTAGGCAAGTTGCATCCTGGACTGGTTGCAGCTTCTGAGTCACTTCTATGACTTTGCTCTATATGGCCTGGACCTGTTGTTGAGATATGTGATGTTCTTGGGACCTTTTCATCCTCTCAACTGCCGACAGGAGTTTCAACTGTGCTTGTACTGTTGTTTCTTATTGCTTTGCCTCCTGGAGTTGTGACTCCGGTGTCTTTAGTTCAGGGTCCTCTGTAAGTTGCTCATAAGTCTATGCACTTTGACTGCTAAGTTGTTTACATTCCAAGGCTAATGCTTTTATTCTCTCAACTGTTCTCTGGGCAGTTGCTTCTCTCTGGTCTCACACGTCCTGCGGAGTGCTTGGCACTATTTGTAGCTCTAGATCTACTATTCTCTGTTGAATCGGTTGGATGGATTCAACAAGCTTCACCACTTGATTCTCCACTAGGTCTTCCTCCATTTTCTCTAAGCCCATCACAGATCGAAGTGCTCTATTGATTGCTTATTTAACTCCGACCTGCTCCGCGATTAGTTGTTCTTTCTCCTGCTGGATTTGCGCTCTATCCTTTGCGAACTTCACTTAGAGGTCATCTTTTTTCTGCTGTGAAATCTAGCGTTGGCTTATGAATTCCTCTTGTACTTTCTTCAGGGCCTCTGTGGCCTATTCTTTTTCTTCTTGGACATGATGAAGGTGATCTTTGGTCACATCTGCTATTCTGCGGAGTTGGGCAGGCTCATCTCCCAGATCTATTTCTTCTGATGGCGGGGGTGCAGTAGACAATGTGCAGCTGGAGTGAAGGGCTTGTTGTACCCCTATAATCCATGATTCAATGTGATCATACATGGATTCTTGTTTTTCTTTATTGTGTTGTAAAATATCTTCTGATGTATCTAATACGGCGGCGATGATGAGGTCGATGTCATCCATCATGAGCACAGTCTACAGCTTGGGCTTACTATATTTTGACTTATTCCACGATGTAGGTTTTGTTGGGGAGACCTTTCTTTTATTGGAGGTCTCAGTTTCGTCAATAGGGTCCCTAGGCGGTGTTACTTCGCCTTTCTTTTTCTTGTCTTATTCCCCTTCTTTCTCTTCTTTGTCTACTTCATCATGTCCTCCTCTACTAGGTGAATTGATGCAGTCTTTTCTAATGCATTTTTTATTTCCTGTACATCTTCCTTATTTTTCTTCTAGCTACTGCTAGGTGCATCATACTCTTCGCGAGTGACCACGGGACTTCCAATGAGGTTGGGGTCGGACAGTTCTTCCTGTTCGACTGGTATAAGGAACTCTACAGGCCATTCCTTAGTGATTTCTTCCAGGTCCTCCTCTGTGATCTTGTAGTAGGATTTAAGCTATTCTTTATGTTTGTCTCCACGCGCAATGATGTAAATAAAATGTCTGTCTACGTGGAACTTCATAATTGGCATGAACCTGTCCAGGGTGTTTGGCATCATACGCGGGAAAGACTCAATATCCCTTTTCAACTGCAGGTAATAGGTGTGGAACACCGTGTTTGACTGCCATTGTTTCCCCATGTTGCTCGAATACCAGAGCATGGTGAACTTCACAGCTAAGGATTCTGATGGCTCAATTTTCGGGAAGGTAGCTCCTTCCAGCATTTCCCAAGAAATGAAGGCAATCAGGATCAAAAACCAACTGAAGTGGAACTCATAACCCTGGTCTTGAGCTTCGCGATAGTCCTTCTCTAATTGGTTGACGAGGTATCTTGCCCAGTTCATTTGTATCCATTCCACGCATTTTCCCGCGAGGTCAAAAACGAACCCCGTGACCTGCGTGGATCTGTTCTTTCTTACTAGTTTACCATCAATCAACTGGTAGGATAGGTGCACTACACCATTCTGGATGGATGCTACCCTGTATCCTCGCTTTCCCTTATCCACATCACCATAGGTATCTTTTATTTTCTGCGCCAGGGTGTGATCTGCAGCCTTCCCTCGATAAAATTCTTGTGGGTCTGGTCCTTGCATGCTCAATCCGGTGATCCGATGGATCAGCGTTGGATCAACTATGATATGCATGTCCAACCATAGGTAACTGCCATGGAAGCACAACAGTAGGATTTTAATGCATGCATTAACCTCCTGATGCCTTCTGTTGACGGGCGAAATTGATCGTCCATCAACTAAGAGAGTGGAACCGGTCCGGGGTTGTCTAATAACCCAAGCCATTTGGAATGAACCACCCTGACAGGTTTAGCGGCTCCATTGTCCGATCTAAGGTCCTAATAAAACAAAAGGAAAACAAATCTACAATAACTAATCTAACTAAAAATAACAATTAAAACAAACTAAACTAATCTAACTAAAAAGAAATAAAACAAACTAACTAATCTAACTATTCTATATATATACAATCTACTAACTAATAATATACTAACTCTAACTAACTAACTATCTAACAACTAACGGACATATAACTTATTCACAAAATGTACAATATCTACAATCTACAGATTTGAATAAAACCTGAAAAACTCATTTGCATTCTGTCCTAAGGAAGAGAGATATGTTTTTTGTTGATTTTATATTTTTATGAACAAGAAATAAAAACAAAAACTAACTAAACTAAACAATCAATACACTAATTCTAACTACTTAAATTTAACTAAATATATATCTAAAATAAATCACAAACTGACCTGGAGGAATGCTCCAGGTTTGTCCTGTGTATGATGAATTGTCTTAGTTGATCGGAGGGAGGAAACCCACACCAAATTATCCAGGAGCTTCTCGTAAACAATCGTTGTAGTGCTCTTCAATTATGATTACAGGACAAACAAGACATAAAAACTTACAACAATTTTATGATTTATAAATCTTAACAATTAGGTAAACCTGTATGCAAAGACCTATACAAAATAATTCAATTGATGAAGAAGAGAAATCTGTCGTTCATTAACTGAATCAAATAATTGTTGTATTTTTTAAAGTAATGAAAGAAAATAGATATGGATAAGACATTAATTAAATCATATCATTCTATAATAGACTATGATAGCTAAAGTAGTCTATAATCAACTGCAAATTGATAAGCATAAACTTGAAACAAAAGATTGATATTATGAAAGCGAAAGCTGTAGCAAAACATCAACTCCTATCTCAGTTTGTATTAGAAATCCATAGCTTGGTTCTCCCACAAGTGAGGATGCTCCTTATTACAAAAAATAATAAGTATTTAAAGACCTTCTACAGGGTAAAACCTCCATGTAGAAGTTATCAAAATGTTTACATAAAATCTGGGAAGATATCCCAAGTTTGGCTAAACTAGGAACCTAAAATAAAGCTAAAACACACAAATATCTCCTAGACTGTCCAGCATGTCCCATGCAATTCGAATTTACCTGAAAAGGGTGAAAAATGGACAAGTTAGAAAGATATTTTATTAATAGAATGATAAAAAAAAAAAAATCTATAGACTAGCTACAGAATCTTGCGATTCTGTAGCTGGTCTAAATAAGACACAGAATCAACATTAAAATCAACTCAAATCTTTTAAAGAATTAAATTTAACTCACATCCAATAGCTATTTGAAAACAAATCATTCAAACTAAAAATTTTATGGAATTCGCAATCAAACAGGATCAAGATCAATTAAATGACTACAAAGATACGTGTACTCTGTTTTGTTTGTTACCACAAAGTCGGGTGAATAGAATCATAATCAAACAGTTGTGAAATAATTTCATATAAACTTGAAATCGATATAATTAAAACAAATCGCAAGCAATTGTTATGTTGCCTCATAAACAGGGGACACGATCGAATCCAAACGAGATCATAACTGTACTAATATAACAAACGATTTATGCCATAAGCGAATTAAACCAACACTAGCGTGTAACTGTCCACAAACGAAATCGTAATGAGATCAATCAGTTGGTAACAAGGTTCATAAGAAATATCCGATCGTTTTTTTTAGCCAAATGGGCAGACAAGATCGATTTACCTTGATCAAAATCATTTCTTTCAAACGAATTATAACTGGATTTGATAGAGATAACAAAGTCAATCAATTCGTTTTGCAAATTAAAATCAAACAAAGCATCTTTTACGATGCGAATCCAACTCATGAAAATGATTGAACTAACTGAAAAAACACAACAATCCAATCAAGCGAATCAAACAGTGAGGGTTTAACATAGTCATAGCTAATCAAAAACCTTCCATGATTCGGGCGTGAATATCGTTTGCACAAGCTTTTAATGAGAGTATTGTTTCCATAAAAACAGAGTCGTTTTTCTAAATTGGAAGTGATCAGAGTTGTATTCCCAATTTAGAAAATTATATGACACGGCATATTAAAAGATCATATCAACCAAACTCACGAAATCGTTCTATAATCACAGCATACTAACCATAACGAAATCAAATCAAAACATGATTCTAATCTAAATTTAGCATGATAGCTTCTTGTTCAGATTAGATACAAACGAATCGAATTGAAAACAAACCGTCGATTTCGTTAACTCAATCAGACAAATGAACAAATCAAATCCAATCGAACACCAATCAAATCCGATAAAATCTATCAGTGACTAAACTGGGTATGAGAAAATCGTGCAACCAAATCAAAATTTCATTTATTTTTAGCAAAGCAAAACAATGTACGGGATGAAGGTTTTTATGACAGAGTTATTTCAAAAGATACACAGAGCTATTTGAAAACGAAATTCAAAACATTGTATTTATCCGAGGAATTTACAAAACGAAAACAATATCAAAATTCATACCTGTATGGCGAGCATACGGCTTGATCATGACATTTTGGAGTTGACAATGGTTGTAGCCGATTCAATGTTTTTAAATATGATGGAACCAGTTGTCCATTACTTCCTATCAGTTGCTTGAAGTTTGTTTCTTTGGCTGGTTAACACTGCAACTTGACTTTCCAGAGATTGGATTTTCGATTGAAGCACAGGAACATCTATATAGTACCGTTCCAACCATAAATCACATTGGTCACAGGACGACTATCCGGGTTTTGAAAGAGCAGGTAAGGGTTTAGTTACATTGCCAAGGGTTTCGTTAGGTAGTTTAATCCCTGGGTAACTGGGATTGTTTCTTAGGCACGAGGGAAGGTTTGAAACGAAATCATAAGGTGGCTCGGGGCACAAACCCTGTGAGTAAGGGTACTTACTGGCTAGGAAACGTTCTACGTATGAGTTTGATTCTTCACTAAGGACAATGGGTTTCTGCTCAGCGGTGGGTTTAGGTTTATTCCTAGCCATTCTTGAAATAAGTTGAGTGTTCTTTTTACCCTTGGCAATAGCACTAAGGTTTGTCTTAGCCTTTTTGCTCACAGGCCTCTTTATAGCCTCGGCCTTCTCAGTTATAACGTCTGGTAAGTTAATCTCAGGGTCGACCGAAGGCTTAGGAGAGGGCAGTAGGATATGGAAGGGCACGGGTGGCTCGGCCTTGGTTTCATTCACCACAGACTTGTCAAACTGGACAGGGTTTGTGTCATCAAAACCATTTCGAGCGATGAAATCTTGCCAGCTATCACCGTGGAGACTTAAGTAATGAACAATGATAAGTTTAATTAGTCCATGGTGGAACAAGCTACTGTCATCTTTCTCCCTTTTAAACCTTTTTGACATTTTAAATAGGCTATGTTGAAAGTAAAAGGGCATATTCAACGGGTATCCCATAAAATTCATTAACAAACGCAGATGGTAGAGAAAAACGAGTCCATATCGACCCTCGCAGGTCACGAACTATTTGACTACTATCAAAAGGTCATGCCATCATGTTTTAAGCATGGATATGGGCATACCTCTGTCACAAGATGTGACTTTGCGCGAGACGAACAGTAGAGGCCACAAAACCTCCTCGACCTTAGAATTTTTGAACCAACGTTAGCCCGAGGATGGTAACTCTGTAGCAGAACTGATAAATTCCTCATTGATTTCCAACTGGATGTCACCCACCTTGGCTCTATAGCCATCGAAAGTCAGGGCGAACTGATGTGCCACAACTAAATTAAAATCCTCAAATCATTGTACAAAGGTGAGCCATCCGTTTTTCTCCAAGTCTTTCTGGGCATTGTCGAATAGTAGCAAGGCTTGGCTGTCGTTTGGCTCGATTCGCATGACTGGTGCCATGGAGTCGAGCACACGGTAAGTCCAGGGTTTGGATCATAACACACACAGGAGAAGAGTGCACGAAGGGTTACCCAAGCTAACAGAGGGGAACGGGGATAAGGGATAGGCATAAATGACATCGTGCGAAGGTGGTGGAGTTTATTTCTGTCGTGCATAATAGTTAATGCCAATTTTACAACCGTCGACTATCATAGCTATTCAACCCACTATTGTATGGTTTAATAATCATATCACTTTCCCGACCAATGAAACCAATGATAAGTGTATGAACCAACGCGCGTAATGGAACGTTATGCCATAGTTTCAAACCAAACTTACAAATCGAAACCAATACCAATGTTTTGTCCATGTGACATGCGATGCATCAATTCATATCAAGGGTTTAAGCGAGGTACCAATGATTTTTGAACTAGGTGTTATATCAAATGAAATACATCAAGGGTTTACCATAACACTTATATATTTTGATGAAACCAATGGTCAATCAAATGAAATTAAAGAACATATAAATCCAATTGCCAATGCGCCACAAACTTAATGGGACCAAGTCACAATCAATCGAAGCATGAATACAGATCAAAAAGGTCTTTCCAACTGTATGATGATAAGTGAAATGTAGGTGAAATAGGCACATCCACAAGAAGGATGATGACAGTTCAAATATTAATTTTAATGCGACTTCGAAAGACCAAGTTTTCACGCTTTCAGTCGTGAAAACAAAAACGAAGGTAAATGTGCAAATGTCGCAAAAATAAAAATGTCATTTATATGAAAATTGCGACGAAAATTGATGTTTGCAAAAAATTGGTGTAGGCAGCTTATAAGACAATGGAAAAATGTGAATTGGCTGCCAACAATGGCGACACACTAGTAGAAGCAATTATCTCTGCCAAAAGGAACAAATTCAGATTAGGACAACAAAGATAATTCCAACTCAAAAATGACAACTAGAAAATCGTATAAACATCATCATTAACCAACTATTCCAGCAGTGTTTTAAAAGATGAAAACTGATAACAGTCTTAAGATTAGCGAATCATGATATTAAAGATAAAATCTCCAATACTGTTGGCATAGCCACTGCTGCCAATAGGCGTCCATAGCCTCGACAGGGTTGCCATTTAACCCACTCGGACATCTGTATCCTGCCAAGAAGTTCTGGATCAGAATAAAGGACATTAAAGAGGATTCTTATTTGTCGATTTTCATATACCCGACATTGCTTCGCTGCCAGCGGGCCTGTTCAGTACCCCGGCGAAGTTGTCTTGGTGTCATGCATGCATTTACCCACTGCCAGTAGACCTGTTCAGCATCCCAGCGGGTTTACAAGCACTTCCCACAGCTCTTATTAATAATGTATTCTGGTTTTTTTTTTAAGATATATAGCTGAGCGGGGTGACGCTGAAAATCATGATATTTTAACATATTTTTTCAGACCTCATCAAAAAAATTTAGCACTGTCCTTTATTTAGATCCAGAGATGTTTTATTTACAAAAGCAACTTCTTAAGACAGGGAGACGTCTTCTGAGTCATTCCTTTACGGAATAGGGACAGCGTAAAAAGGTAATAGATGATCATGACAAGCTTTACTCAGAGATTGAAATCAGTCATCTTCTTTCAAACAATAGACTTTTCCAACATAGATATAAATTTCAGAAATATACCAATGTTTATACAAATTTTCTCAGAAGTTATTTCAACGAAGGAATTGTCTGTTTTCTTTATCTGCATAGCTCGGTAAACAGATATTTGTATTTGAAAGAAAACACAAACTGATAAATTCAAAGAAAAATCAAAAACAAAAGGCAAACGAAAAAGCAAACAAAAGCAAGATATGTACATAATATACAAGGGTTGTTATCAAGAAAAGTATCTTTTCAGGGCTTGGCCATTCACCGGGTAGGTGTCAAGATGACCCTCAAGATTCTGCAATCGAAAAGAACTCGGACCCAACTTTTCAGCAATTAAAAACGGTCCAAGCCATAAGTTTTGAAATTTAGTGTGTTCCCCCTTTCCCTCATGCGGTTTGTCCCATTTTAGGACAAGGTCACCTACTTCAAAATTCCTATCAGAAGAAGAATTAGAATCGAACCATCTGTTAACCAATAGTTGATGTTGATCTAACTTACGTTTATCTTGGGATCTTACCTCTTCTAGCTTCATCAAAGCGTTAATTCGGTTTTCCAAAGGGGGACAATCTTCTTCTTGAATTTTCTGCGACAACTGTAGGGAAGGAAGAAGAATGTTAGGTGGAAAAATTGCTTCTCTGCCATAAACGAGAAAAAAGGGGGAGTTACCTATAGCA
>SNQJ01S0015451.1:193175-209508 GCA_010110895.2 Picea sitchensis | reverse complement strand
GATAGGGGTCATGCTTTCTGTGTTCAATATCTACCAATTTTACTTCTTCTAGTGATTCAGCCTCTACTTTAGAATGGCCTAGATTCAGTAATGAAAATTTCCCGACATGTACAGGGAAAGTTGGCCATGACTTCTTCTGAGATACCTTTAGTTCTAATCCAATGCCGCCCTTTACTATCTGGTGGGCTACCTCTCTACACACCAATCTGTCCGGTAGGAATTTAGGGAGTGCATGAGGGGGAATAGAACAACCATAAACCCTAATGTAGGAAAAAATCTCATCAATAAACGAGTCGGCTATTGCTTTAAGATTTTCTGTGACTGTATTAGAAATGCGAGGAGGTTCGCATCTAAAAAATATTTTATGCATTAGAATTATAACAAAATGACAAATTTCATAAAATGCGTCCTTAGCATTTTATTCCCAAAGGGCAGAATGATATTCATGAATGGGTTCTGGACATGTTATGTTCCAACTCCAATTCATTAAGGGAAAATGAGTCACATGATAGATTGCATCCATAATGTATGATGACATGTAAAAGGCCACTGATTGTCCCTTTGATTTTGCAACTTTGTAGTTTGAGATTTATCCGACAAAATCTTACTCCAGTTAAAAGAATACGCTTCTGAAGCTTCTTCCAAAAAGGGCACCCAATCTGCATGAAAATGGCAGGGGTCTTTTCTCCCGAAAAGTCTACATAACATAATGGCTACGTAGACCATGTATTCATTCAAGGATGTTGTAGCATAAACCCCATGGGTATCGGCTCTAAATTTTGATGGACACCTCCACCATTCTCTAATCATATCAAGATAGGTCCGGTCTACCTCAGTGCATTCTTTCCTCTGAACTCTGCTAAAAACTCAACATTAAAAGTATGTTTAGGATTTGGCGAAATTTTATACATTCCTTGTATGTGTTCTGGCCTGAATGAGCTGACGATGACTCCTTGATCGTTTAAGATGCTCCTTGTCGGGATATCGACCTTTTCCAGGGCCTAACTGATCATATCATTGTATGCCACGAGCCGAGGGCATGCAACGATCTTATGAAGCTCTGATTCAGCTATGTCCCGATAGTTATTCTCATAATCAGGATGAGCATTCTTGAGCTCACATTCCAGAAATTCAGAAATTTGAGTCCAAGATTTAATAGAGTCTATAGAGTGTGGCATGGTGTCAGAGATGATATCTCCTTCCTGTGTATCTTCACTCTTCTTCGGCGCCTTTTTCGGTGCCATGACTGTATATTAAATGGAAAACCTGTCACATAAAATGAATGAATGAGCTCAACTGAGTGTTTCTTGCGCTTGATAAAATGAAAACATAAACATTCAAATGCTCTTTTAATTCATTTAAAAGTGACGGGATTGATGCAGCTGACAAGAATTCAAGGCATTTAATGCGGAAGATATTTTACTGAGATATGCATTAGTACCATGTATCACCATTGATTCATTATTTAAATGGCCGTATTTTAGCGCCTTTGGATTTTTAAAGAAAAATCGGGACATTTTACTCGATCAAAAACCGAAACATGAACGAAACCTTAAAAAATGATTATCATTAATCATGCTTTGGAGAAAGATTAATTGGTGCTAAACATAGATTAGGGATGAAGATTTTATTTTTCGGAATTTCGGGGATCGTGTTGTAGAGAAGTATGTCATTGATGAAATCCGATCTACGAAATCGCGAAATCATGACGTGTTAATTAAGACTTAGACGTTTTAGCAAAGTGATTGATTGATATTTAGCGTTTCGGGATTTTGAGGATCATTTTGACAAGAAGTATGTCATCGACGAATCCCGATTTCTGAAGTTGCGAAATCGCGACGTGTTTTAAAAATAGGACTTAATTTCATCTCAATTAACTAACTAATCAAGGTTAAGGACAAAACAGAGTTAGTTCGGTTTAACACAAATTATGGATCGGGATTTCGGAGATCATTTTGACAAGAGATGTGTTATCACTGAACTCCGGATCTCGAAATCGTGAAATCATTAACTTAAGCCTTAACTTTTTACGTTAGAGAATTAATTGATTAACATTTAAACTAACTTTCTTTATTTAGGGAAATCGGGGATCGGGATTTTGCGAATCAATTTGTATTGAAAAATATGTTTTCAGCAAACCCCGAATCCCAAAAACTCTTTAAAGTTAACCTTAAATCCGTAAATTTAAAAGATTATCATGGTTAAAATAATTTTATAGAAAATGCGTCGGGATTCTTATAATACTTTTAGGTTTTTTTCCTTTTATTATTCAAATAATTGAGTTCTTCGGGAAATCGGTAAAATGCGTTAGGAATGATAACGAAGCTTGTGTTCTACGAAAAGATGAAACCCGAAAAAGGAAAGCTTAGGAGTTAGGGATAAATTTTTTATGAATTGTTTCAATATAGGCTCCAACTGGGGACCTCGTCTCCTTGTGGGATGAGGAGAACATGTAGAATTAGTGCCTTCATTGGGTTAATGGGGTCAAGGGTTTATCCCTGCAGAAATTGCTAAGGAAGGGAAAACAAAGGAAAAAGGAGATTTCATTTTTACTTCTGGAAATCTTTTCAAAGTTCTCATTTGTTGTAAACTCAATTACAGTCTCATTCATAGTCTTCTCCTTCTCGTTACTGAAATTAAGTTAGCATTAAGATGGTCAAAACAATCTTAGGAAACTCAACAGATTTGTGACTTTCGGCTTGCATCAAATGAAGTAAAATTCATATTTTTAATTGGGGAACCCTGTCTGGACTTGGGATGTAGATCCAGTTTTGAAAAAAATTAGTAACTAGAGTAGATTGGTATTTTAAGTATGACAACCTTACAGATACCTCAGATATTGTTTCACTACCAGCGAGCCTGTTCAGTACCCTGGTGAAGTTATTTGTCCCTTTTTATTGAATTTTTTTTCACCGCTTTGAATGTTAATTTTACATTTAACTTTAGATATTGCTTCACTGCCAGCGAGCCTGTTCAGTACCCCAGTGAAGTTATCTGTCTTTTTATACTAGACGAGGGAAATCATTTAAATGAATTTTCTTTCATCGTCTTTTGGACTAGAAGGGGGCAATCAAATATGAATTTCCTTTCACCATCTGTCTTACATTTACTTTATGAATACGAAGCGGGGGCAATCAGTGATACTTAATATACCAGGGGTGGTGTCTCTGTAAAAATTGCAAATGGGGGTTTGTCAACCTGTTTTGATTACTCTAGACCAACCTTTTCTCAACTTTCAAAACACCTTAGTCTGCAGAGAAAAAAGGGGAAGATTAATTTCAGGGGTCTTCCTTTGAGTAAGCTTAAATCCTTAGAAAAACTGTTAAGAGACCTAAGAGAGTCAGGATCGGCCTAAGCATAACCATGTTTAGTCGGAGAGTAAGAAATATGAAAACTGGTCTTACCGATTAAGAACTGTTTTTTCAATTTCAGAAGTTAAGACGTAATCTCTTCTCCCTCAATGAGAAACCCGAAAAAGGAGCTTGATTCATAACTGAGGGTAGAAAGAGGGGACATAGAATGAACTGGAAGTTGAAAAACGAAGGTTATAAATTAAACCCAACTCTTAGGACTCTCTCTCTTAAAGATTTTTACTTAACTTACCTCCTATCTTGTTATAAGTGAAACCCTTAAGGCCTAGATTTTGAAAACACTTTTTTATTGACCTATCAACTTACGAGATAATCAATGCACTTTTTGACACAAAATCTTTGTTTTCATAAAATAGACTTTGCTGGGACTCACACCTTTGCCTTAGCATTTTGTTCTTCTTTTTAAAATAACAGAAAATCTTGTTTATCACCTATTTTTGGCAAATTTATCTTTCGCTTTCAGGCTGTCTGTTTGCAGCTTTTACTTGTCGGGCTATCAGCCAGAATCCCGTGAAAGAACAATATGAAAAGTATCAGGGTTTTAAGGAATTGGATACCTTAAGAACTTTGTATCCTTATTTCTAAAAGAGACATAAACCAATTTTATTTTATTTTTCTTTATTTACAGAATGAAAATAGACTTACCAAAGAAAATTATGAAATAAAAGACTAAACAAAACGGTATATACAGTGGGAATTCTGGAAATCAATTATTCCATATAATGTTTTAAAAAATGCTCGTTGATGGGGGCGTTCAAGATTTTACCATCCAATTTTTCTAGCAGAAATGAATTCTTTCCTTCAGGAGATGCAACCTTGAATGGTCCATACCAGATGTGATTAAATTTACCATTTTTTCCTAAATCCTCCTTCCTAGCATCCCATTTCAAAACCAAATCTCCAGGGAGAAAATTTCTGTCTTTGGCTTTGTGATCGAATAACACTTTCATGTCATCCTGGTATTTCTGCAGCCTTTCATCCACTTCTGTTGTACTTCGATCAACTGATTTATCCTTCTTGTGACAGGATTTGGCTCTTCCTTCTCATCTTTCCATAGTTCCATTATAGGAAGTGCTAGGTTTATAGGCAACACTACATCTGTCCCATATACCATTTGGAAGGGAGAAGTGCCGATAGACTTTTTCGTGCCTATCCGATTTGCCCACAGAGTGTATTTCAAATGCACATGCCAAGAATTTTTATTTTCGCTTAGCACTTTCTTAATTATACTGGTTAAGATCTTGTTTGAAGATTAGGGCCAGACCATTTTCCTGAGGGTAGTATGCTGTGGAGTGACCAAGCACAATATTATATTTTTGGCAAAAACTGACCATAGCCATAGATTTAAAAGCATGTGCATTGTCTGTGACTATCTTTCTGGGACCACCGAACCTAGACAAAATGTTTTCTTCTAAGAAATCTATAACCACCGAATCAGTAGCCTTTCTCGTTGGAATAGCTTCCACCCATTTGGTGAAGTAGTTTGTGGCGATCAGGATCCATCTGTGTTGAGCACTAGAATGAGGATTAATTTCGCCTATGAAATCTAATCCCCATTGTTGAAAAGGAGCTTCTGTTTTGACCGGGACCAATGGCATTGTTGGGAGTTTATGTTGGCCTGCAAAAAATTGGTAAGGGCTGCAAGCTCGTACCTTAGCATTGACATTTGAGAAAAGTTTGGGCCAATAATAACCAGCTCTCGGGATCTTATAAGCAGTATCCCTCCAGGCGTGGTGTCCTCCACACACTCCTTCATGAAATTGGCCTATGACCTTTTCTGTTTATGATTCGACCAGACAGACCAAGAGGAAGCCAAGCGGGTCCTTCCAATACAATTATTTTTATGAAATATAGTATTTGACCGCATGCAACTTCAACATTCTGGTTTTGGATGGAGACAAGTCACTTGGGCATTTCAATGTCAACAAGTAGGATACTATGTCCTTGTACCAATTTGATGAAGCAAATTTCTCCTTGATTCGGTTTTCAGTTATTTGATCCTCAAGTTCATTCACATCTACCCACTCTTCCTCCCCCTTAGAGTTGTTTATCCCAAGAGCTCTGAAATTGGATTCAACTAAGAGTTTAGCTAAGCCTTGCCCCTTTACTAATTTTGTTGGTTTTATCTCCAAGTCGAATTCTTAGATTTTGGCAAGCCATCGTCCTCTTTTTCCATCACTATCTGCCTGAACCAAAATATCTTTTACAAAGCTAGTAGGTACATATGCAATCACCTTAGAATGTAAAACATAGGTTTTGAAAGCCTTTAACGCTTTTACCATGGCATATGCTTGTTTTTCCATTATATTATATCTGAGTTCAGCATCTCGGAGACTTTTGCTAAAGAAGGCTATTGGTTGCTCGAAACCTTCTTCGTTCTTCTGAAGGAGAACCGCGACAAGTGTGTGTTCAGAGGCAAATGAGAAAATAAGGAAATCCTTGAGATAATCAGGGCTCGCTAGTACAGGTGCCTCGCCTATAACCTTCTTGATATGTGCAAAGGATGCTTTAGCTTTTGCTGTCCACTTCACTTCACTATTTTTCCTGAGCATATCTGTGATCAATTTCACGATTTCAATGAAGTTCGGAATAAATCTTCTCAAAAAAATTATTTTTCCTAAGAATGATTGAATTTCTTTCACATTCCTAGGAATACTTATTGTATCTATAGCTTCAACTCTTTTAGGGTCAATTCTAATTCCATCTCTAGATACAATATGGCCCAAAAGATTACCTTCTTGCATAGCGAAGTGAGACTTTTTAGGATTTAAGGACAGACCAAACCTACGGAATTTCTCAAACATCTGCTTGAGATGTATTAGATGATCTTCATCCGATTTAGAAAAAACAGTTAGGTCATCCAGATAAATAACTACAAATTTGTCACGTTCGCCAACGAAAGCGATATCCATTACCTGTTGAAAAGTAGCACCTGCATTCATCAAACCAAACGACATCTTATCATACATAAATGTACCCCAAGGAGTGGTAAAGGTTGTTTTTTCTTTATCGTGATCGCTGACGGCAATTTGATTGTAACCTGAAAATCCGTCGATCATTGACATCCTATTAGCTCCTACCACTTTTTATAAAACGTGATCCATTTTAGGTAGGGGGTAATTATCTTTGAGAGAGGATTTATTAAGATTTTTGAAATCGACACATAGTCTAATTTCCCCGTTTTTCTTCCTAACCGGGACCAGGTTTGCTACCCAATCAGAATATCTTAGTGGTACAATTATCTTTGCATCAAGCAGTTTTTTGACTTCCCGTTCAATAACAGGTAATAAGATGGGGTTGATTTGTCAGAGTTTTTGTTTAAAGGATTTGACACCAGGCTTCAGGGGTATCTTATGTTCGATTACAGAGGTGTCATAGGTTCTTAGTTCTTCATATGACCAAGCGAAAACGTCTTTGTATTTTCTAAGAAAATCCGTGTATTTATTTTTTATTTCTGTAGATAGATATTTGGATAGTTTTACCATCCGAGGGTTTTCTTTATTTCCTATGTCACAGTCCTCAACCTCTTCAGGTTGGGGTTGTAGGGTGGTTTTTGAATGGATATCATCTTGATTGAATAATCTTTCCAAGGGAATTAGGCCCTTGGGAATCTGGTTATTCTTGAGAACGAGCATTCGGTGATTCACAATTTTATCATGAAATTCTTTAGCATCCTCACCCTCCTGCATGATCCAAATGGGATCATTTTGATTTTCTTAATCAACATGCGTTTATGCAAATTCATCAATTGATTCTAAAAATTTTCGAACCTGTTCATCGTCCTCAAAGACTTTCCAATGTTGAATGTTATTCGGTATCGAAGGTTGATGTCTCATTTGTATGTGATACTTTAATTTAAAAGCGGTAGGGGGTGTGAAAGTTGATGCTTCTTTGGCTAATGCATTAACCTATTGGTTTTCAGACCTTGGGATGAAATGAACATTCACAGAGGAGAAGAAATTATCGATCAGATCCCAGACACAATTCCTATAGGACCTCAACCTAGGATGTTTGGCCTGGTACCGCCAATTCACCTGTTTTATGATTAACTCGGCATCACCAAAGACTTTGAGTTTCGTTATTTTCATCCTCCTAGCGCTTTCTAATCCTAGCACTAAAGCCTCATACTCGCATACATTATTTGTACAATCCACATTCCACTGAAGCCTATATGAAAAGGGGATTACGAATTGATCATCTAGAGCCACAAGGAGTGCCCCAGCTCCAGCTCCAAGGAAAGATGAAGTACCGTCAAAATACATCTTCCATACACCAGTACTATATACATTTTTTTTTATTTCTTCTTTTTCAATTTTTTCTTCTATACAGCTTTCGTCTACATCTACTTCAAAATCGTCATCAATAGATAATATGCAATTTCCTAAATCTTCGTCAGCAATATAAACAGGATGATTAATTGGGTTATGTGGATCACCTACCGTGAAATCCAACCTAGTCTCTCTGTAAAGACGCATGTATTGTCCTCCGAAAACTGGAATTGTAGCGTATGTCATGTCTAGCTGGAGAGATCCTCCAAGCTTGGCACCCCATGACCTAGATAATAGCATACCATACTTTGGAGGGATGTCAGGGACCACTACATCCATAAGAATGATTTTTGTTGGTATTTGTGCTAGACCTACCACTAGGTCTTTAATCATGCCTATGCATTTGACTTTTCTTGAATCAAAAGAATATAAGTAACCATAGGGCCTTGTGATTTCGAGACCGAGTTTCTCCATAACTGCCTTTGGCATCACATTGTGGGAAGCTCTGGAATCTAGCATACAGTTATGGAGTAGGTGGTCAAACAAGGTTAACGTGATGTAAAAGGGGGCCACAGTGTCTCTCGCACCTTCGAAGTGTGGACCAAAGACTATATTCGGCTTGTCATCTTCTAAGTTGATGACATCGGCCTGACTTTCATCTTCGGAAAAGCTTATCATCTTGGCAATTTGTTTTCTGTATATGGGATTTTTAGCTAGTTCAACAAGGGGAATAAGAATTTTGATTTTATTTATTTCATTTTCCAGATTAAAATTTCCCAGGGCCTTGTCGTTTTCTATGTTCGGGGCCTCCATTCCTTTATTCTCATCTTTTTTTTGTGGTACGGGCCTATTTTCATTTACAGGAGTCTGTGTCTTCACAACGAGTGTTCCTACTGGCTCCAACTGGGCAGGTTGCATGTCAGCGGTGTGAGTTTCTGCAGTCTATTTGTTAGCAACTTTTGGAGTCACCTTATAAGTTTCGCCCCTTGGCAAGATCTTTTTTGTTGGAATAGTTGGGAGACTTTTGTTCCTAGGTCTTAAATTATATTTTTCCTATAGTTTGGCTATAATATCATCTGCGATACCTTGATAGGCCAAATTTTCAGACGTGTCATTGCTAACATTGTCTTCCAATGAAATTTGTTTATTTAAAGATTTTTCGTAATCTTGTCTCGATAAATAAGGTGATTTATTATCATCGCCAAGATTATTAATATCCTCATCAATCTCTTCAAAATCTTCTAGATCTTCCTCTCCAATGAAGTTTTCACTTTTGAAGGGGGTTGGAATTTTTTTATCTTCATTTTTAATTATTTTCTGTGGGGCCTGAGGATCAGGATTCCTTCTAAAATCCTTCCTAGGGAAATTATCTCTTTTCAATTTCTCTAGTTCCATTTTTGAGATTTTATTTGAAAGTTCTCTAATTACCCTAGCCATCTCGTCTATTTTTGTCTCTTGAGGATTTCCCCGATCCTGAGGGTCCACCTTGTTCTTTGAATTTCCTATTTTCTTTGTTCCCAGTTTCTATTTTTGCTTTTAATTTCCCTGATGCCATCATGTTGGATTCAATCTCAAGAGCATAATCTTTCATTTTAGTGAGATCTTTTGATCTCGTTTCTCTCAATAATAATGCAAAATCGAGATCAAAAGCACCAACAAAAGTCACCTTTGTTGCAGGTTGTGAAGGTTTGACCTCGACCAGGATTTTATTATATAACTTGTTGAACCTTTGTGTGAATTCTAGAACATATTCTGAGTTTTTCTTTCTAAGGGCTCCAAATTCAGTCAGGTAGTAGAGGTGGTCCTTCCTCTCTCCCCATTGTCTAATAAAATCACTTTCAAGTTCCTCATAAGATCTTAGAGATCTGGCTGCTAAGGATCAAAACCAAGTCCTCACCTGTCCTTCGAAAAGTCTGAATGAGGAGTCTAGAATAGAAATCTTCGTGTTCTATTCCAAGGATGTCAACAAATTGGTCAAAGAAGTTTATATGTTCTTGGGTGGTCAAATCCCCTTCCCCTGTAAATTTCGGAAGGCTTTTCATATAATTTTCGGGGAGATCGTGTAGGGGAACGAGGAGGACAAGGGGAGCATATATAGCAGATACTTTAGCGAAGATTCCAGGAAGCAGTACTTGACCACCTACTGGTCCTCCTAGGGCACCACCTCCAGATCCAACACCTCCTTGTGTGGCTATTGGTAGATTTGAGGCTGAAGCTCGAAATGCGTGAGGAGAAGGTTCTCAGGAATTTGGGGAGAAAACCTCAGGAAAAGAGAACATATCGTATGAGAGGGGAAGTGAGACAGATCTTTCAAGTGTTTCTGAAACGTTCAACTGCGTAAAGTCAGGTTGACAAATGGTACGTATGGGTAAAAAGACTTGTCTAAGTGATCTTCGTGACTTTAAAATCTTTTTTGGATCAGAGACTGGTGAGGTCTGTTTGCTGTCCAGGTTCTTTCTGGTGTTCATTCGGCTAATAGTCAGTTTACTTATCGTGGAGTCGCTAAGTGAAAAATAAAGGTAACCTTAGAAGGTTTTCTATCCTTGTTCACTATCAAAGAAATAAAGTGTCTATGTCGTTCTTCCCAGTGAAAAGATTCATTTCTTCGTCCTTGGAAACAGCGCCAAATTTTTTTTTGGTCCTGAGTTTATACTTTAAGGCTGTAAAGTATACCGTCAAGGCATCCGTAAAGGTGAAGATAATTAAAGGATAAGAATAAAAAAGAAGTGTAAAGCATAATCAATTTCTCCACTATCTCTGTCTAGCTTCCCGTTGTTATTGGATGTTGATATCTCTCTCAATAGTAGCCCATGAATGTTCTAATTCTACCCGGTTAGTTGTTGTTTGTAGGATAGTATTAAATAGGTTTAAAGCAATACTGGTTTGATCTTGAAGACTAGGTTCTATGTTGGGTTGTCTTCTATTTGGGACAGTCATGGAGAATAAGATTTTATTTAGTTGTGAAAGAATTCGATAAATTGTTACTTCGGTTTTTTAAAAGATGAGAATATGAAAAATAGTTTTGAAATTCAAAATAATAACATAAATACAGTTGAGGCCATTTCCTGGACTTGTAACAATTTGAGAATTGTAAAATAACAAAGAAATATTACTCAAAAATATGAGGCTTTAATCACGAAAGAATCTCATATTGTAACATGAAATAAAGAAGAAAATAAGATTTCTAATGAAGCGTTAAATATCGTGTTTCAAATGATCTACAGGTCTTAAAATCACTGATAGCAATTTCAGAGGAAAAGCTGTAAATAATTTGATAATCGAATCAATCTAAATTATAACAGATATATAAAATAAACTTCAAATTGATCATTCATTAGAAATACATTGAAAGAGAAACATAGAAGAGTATGGTAAACAAGGTTAAAGGACACATATTTACAAGTTGGCAGGATTCAAAATCTCATCTGTATCATATATCACAGTGGATTGGAAAACTTTAATACAATCGGATCTCTCAAAAAACCAAAATCCCTTTTCTCAGTCCTCTCAAAATATATTTATACATGATTATCGAATATTTTCCCGTTGGTGATTAACCAACTTCCTAAGACTATGGTTACATGGATAAATCATGTCAAACCATTTACATTTCTTTTCTAATTTCTAATGATGAAAATAATTAAAGAGTACTTTTATGTTGGTGTTGATGAACTTCCTTCTTCGGCCTCAAGACAGTGAACACATTTTCCCAAAAACTTCACCAAAACTTTGGGAACATCTGGTATCTCCTTTGCCTCAAATATGAAGAATCTTTTCTGTAATTCGGGCAAGTGATCTCCTATTATCTTCCTCATGAACTTAATAGTTTGCAACTTTAAGTTCGGTATGGCCATCCACTTATCGATTTCAGAGATATTGATTACCTGAATTTTTGGGATCTCTACCTTCATTTCCTCTAGATCTTCCTTAAACCTTAGCTGGTGCTTGACAATGTTGATCTCTCCTAGTAGCCCAGGACAATCATTTTTTCCAATATTCAATGAAGTCTTTTATAAGAGATAAAAAATCCATTGACAATCATCATTTACATCTCTGGTTATTCTTTTATTTTCGTCCAGGTCTGCTTCCCACACTTTAAGTATTACATCTCCTTTAACCTGTTCTGAAATGGATAGTTTATGAATCTTTCCGACCTCATCCTTTGTTGAAAGGGCTACTGCTTTTTGGAAAGTCGTTCTGGCCGCTTTCACTTCTTTTTCTTTTTGGAGAACATTCTCCAAAGATTTGTTTGTTTCCTGAAAGTAATTTTGGACAACTTCCAGATTTAAGAATACTTTCTACTGTTCCTCTTCTATTTTTAAACGTATTTCCAATACTTGAGACTGGAAAATTTCCAGCGCTACCACTTGATTTGAAATAGTGTAAATTTTATCTCGTAATTGTTTATTTTCTTCTTCTTGTTTTAGGACCTGTGCCTCGGTGACCTGTATTATCTGATTTGCTTCTTCTAAGCTTGTTTTCATTCTCTGAATTTATTGAATATCTTTTAATCTAGCTTGCTCTAGACCTTTTTTTATTCCCCAACTAATATTTCTTTCAGTTTCCTTCAATTTACCCTGTAGATGATCTATCATTTGGTCTTTTTGTTCCAACATGGTTGTCAAACTGCCAACAGAAAATATATTTTCCGACACTAAATCTCCCATCGTGCCTGCTATCTCTGTAGAAAATTCTCCATCTTTAAGTTTCTTTCCATCTATAATGACCTTATGCTTTTTAACCATACCATCTCCTCTTGGATGATATTCCTGTTTCAAGATTGCTCTTCTCTTTTTACTAAAAAAATAATCTGGTGAAGGAATCTTGTCTCTAGAAATTGGCTCCAAATCACTAACATACAGAGCTCCCTCGTGGGGGTTTCCATAAGTGGATTGAAATGGAGTCAAGGAAGTAATAGGACTTCCAAGATCTATCGATGCTGTTCCTCCTGTCTTTTCTGGAACATCCTTAGGTATTTCTGGGGATGTTTCTAGCTCCTTTCCCTTCACTACCTCTCATTCTTTTGTCTGGGAAATTTCTGTGTCTTGTGAAGGTATTTCAGTATCCTTCATCTTGCCTTTAGTATTTTCTTTGTCCTGTATATTTGTTTCAAAGCCTGGGGGAGGCCCTTCCTTCTCTGGAGATGTGGTCGTAGCTTCGCCCTGCAAAATGTTGGGTAAACAGCTTCGCCTATGGCTCTGGAATGACGCAAAACCAATCTGTGAATTAGGTGGCAAGGCCTGTACTCTGTTCAATACCTCTTCATAGTATTTAACCTCCTTGAATATGTCATCATAAACAGATGTTTCATGCTCATATGCTTTTAAATTGCAATGCATCAAATGTTTGCTTATTAATTGATAGGGGTCATGCTTTCTGTGTTCAATATCTACCAATTTTACTTCTTCTAGTGATTCAACCTCTACTTTAGAATGGCCTAGATTCAGTAATGAAAATTTCCCGACATGTACAGGGAAAGTTGGCCATGACTTCTTCTAAGCTGCCTTTAGTTCTAATCCAATGCCGCCCTTTACTATCTGGTGGGCTATCTCTCTACACACCAATCTGTCCGGTAGGAATTTGGGGAGTGCATGAGGGGGAATAGAACAACCATAAACCCTAATGTAGGAAAAATTCTCGTCAATAAACCAGTCGGCTATTGCTTTAAGATTTTTTGTGACTGTATTATAAATGCGAGGAGGTTCACATCTAAAAAATATTTTATGCATCATAATTATAACAAAATGACAAATTTCATAAAATGCGTCCTTAGCATTTTATTCCCAAAGGGAAGAATGATATTCATGAATGGGTTCTGGACAGGTTATGTTCCAACTCCAATTCATTAAGGGAAAATGAGTCACATAACATATTGCATCCATAATGTATGCTGACATGTAAAAGGCCACTAATTGTCCCTTTGATTTTGCAACTTTGTAGTTTGAGATTTCTTGTGTTAGGTTATCCGACAAAATCTTAGTCCAGTTAAAAGCATACCCTTTTGAAGCTTCTTCCAAAAAGAGCACCCAATCTGCATGAAAATGGCAGGGGTCTTTTCTCCCGAAATGTCTACATAGCATAATGGCTGCGTAGACCATGTATTCATTCAAGGATGCTGTAGCATAAACCCCATGGGTATCGGCTCTAAATTTTGATGGACACCTACACCATTCTCTAATCATATCAGGATAGGTCCGGTCTACCTCAGTGCATTCTTTCCTCTGAAACTCTGCTAAAAAATCGGCATTAAAAGTATGTTTAGGATTTGGCGAAAGTTTATACATTACTTGTATGTGTTCTGGCGTAAATGAGCCGACGAAGACTCCTTGATCGTTTAAGATGCTCCTTGTCAGGATATTGACCTTTTCCAGGGCCCAATTGATCATATCATTGTATGCCACGAGCCGAGGGCGTGCAACGATCTTATGAAGCTCTGATTCAGCTATGTCCCGATAGTGATTCTCAGAATCAGGATGAGCATTCTTGAGCTCACATTCCAGAAATTCAGAAATTTGAGTCCAAGATTTAATGGAGTCTATAGCGTGTGGCGTGGTGTCAGAGATGATATCTCCTTCCTGTGTATCTTCACTCTTCTTCAGTGCCTTTTTCGGTGCGATGACTGTATATTAAATGGAAAGCCTGTCACAAAAAATGAATGAATGAGCTCATCTGAGTGTTTCTTGTGGTTGATAAAATGAAAACACAGACATTCAAATGCTCTTTTAATTCATTTAAAAGTGACGGGATTGACGCAACTGACAAGAATTCAAGGCATTTAATGCGAAAGATATTTTACTAAGATATGCATTAGTACCACGTATCACCATTGATTCATTATTTAAATGGCCGTATTTTAGCGCCTTTGGATTTTTAAATATAACTCGGGGCATTTTACTCAATCGAAAACCGAAACATGAACAAAACCTTAAAAAATGATTATCATTAATCATGATTTGGAAAAAGATTAATTGGTACTAAACATAGATTAAGGCTGAAGATTTTGTTTTTCGAAATTTCGGGGATCGTGTTGTAGAGAAGTATGTCATTGATGAAATCCGATCTCCGAAATCGCAAAATTGTGACGTGTTAATTAAGACTTAAACATTTTAGCAAAGTGATTGATTGATATTTAACGTTTCGGGATTTCAGGGATCATTTTGACAAGAAGTATGTCATCGACGAATCCTGATTTCTGAAGTTGCGAAATCGTGACGTGTTTTAAAAATATGACTTAATTTCATCTTAATTAACTAACTAATCAAGGTTAAGGACAAAACAAAGTTAGTTCAGTTTAACACAAATTATGGATCAAGATTTCGCAATTCGGGATTTCGGAGATCATTTTGACAAGAGATGTGTTATCACTGAACTCCAAATCTCGAAATCGCGAAATGATAAACTTAAGCCTTAACTTTTTACGTTAGAGAATTAATTGATTAGCATTTAAACTAAATTTTTTTATTTCAGGAAATCGGGGATCGGGATTTTCCGAATCAATTTGTATTGAAAAATATGTTTTCAGCAAACCCCAAATCCCGAAAACTCTTTAAAGTTAACCTTAAATCCATAAATTTAAAATCTTATCATGGTTAAAATAATTTTATAGAAAATGCGCCGGGATTCTTATAATACTTTTAGGTTTTTTGCCTTTTATTATTCAAATAATTGAGTTCTTCAGGAAATTGGTAAAATGCGTTAGGAATGATAACGAAGCTTGTGTTCTACGAAAAGCTAAAGCCCAAAAAATGAAAGCTTAGGAGTTAGGGATAAAAATTTTAAGAATTGTTTCAACACCCTTCACCCACATCCGTGAATGGAAGAGGTACTTCCCATCCTTAGGATCCTCTGGTTCTTCTGGTTGGATTGTTGCGGTTGCAACAATAGAAGTGGGTTCTACATCAATGATCTGTCTCATTTTATTATTTTCTGAATCAGAGTCCGAGTCGGGGATCGACTCGTTTTATTTGAGCTCAGCCACCAATGATTGTTTTGAGTGACTTTTTGTCAGACAATTGGCTTAGGTTGATGGATAGTTGGTATGGATTGTTGGTTTTCATTGATGTCAACTATTGGAGAGTGATATTGTAGATTTATGTCAACCCTTAGTGATTGATGTCAACCCTTGGAGAAAGTACGGTAGCGAATTCCAGTAGCACAAAGGTTTGGGTAATGGACCCAAGTTTGTTTGATGTAAAAATGACTCATTATTGTCTTTTCATGGTTGATAATAAGTACAAATGTATGAACTCCAAAGTGGTCCTCTTATGGTGAAATCCCTCACGGGAAGACACTTTGTAGATTGAGTTATCCTAGAAGTATGGTTAGAGAACCCATGCTTATTTGTGGAATAATGAGATGAAGGTCAGTGAATTTTTCATTGAAACTATCCTATATGGATAGTGTTTGTCATTCCATTTCCAGTGGTATTTGGAACGTCACACAACTCCTCACGGTTAGAGAGTTATGGCCATGAGAAGTTGGAGAACCTGGGTTTGGGTAATGGACCCAAGTTTGTTTGATGGATAACGGTATGATTTTTGATATATTTTCTGGTAATACTATTCTATATGGATAGTACATGTCATTCCATTTTTGGTGGTATGTGGAACATCACATAACTCCTCACGGTTTGAGAGTTATGGCCTTACGAAGTTGGAGGACCCTCATATGTCATCTAGTAGCCCCAAAAGGTCA